>SSNR01000117.1:1437127-1635284 GCA_006937965.1 Callopanchax toddi
CACAGGAGCTGGACTATGAGAAGATTTACAAGAAGATGCTGAAGCCTGCCTTTATATTTGATGGCCGCAGAGTGTTGGACCACCTCCACGCTCAGCTCCAGTGCATCGGCTTCCAGGTGAGCAGAGAAAGCTGCACATTGTGTTAAAACAATAAAGCATTAAAGACAAGAAGCTAACCCTTCCTCTCTAACTGCAGATCGAGACCATTGGAAAGAAGGTGGCGGCAACGCGAATCCCCTACACCCCGGCAGCCGTATGTCCTCGCATTGCTGCCAGCGAACCGCCAACAAAGAAGGCAAAAGTCTAAACATCAAGACACATTCCTCTCAACCTTTTCATTTCAACAGCAGAGGAGAAGGAAGCGTCCGACTCCTCTGTTAGCCAAACAGTATCTGTAGCTGCTTCTGTGCAGTGGGATGGAAGACGAGTCGACTGAACCCATCAAACATGTTTAAAATCTGTTTAATGTTGATCCATTCTGGATGCACAGAACTTTTTTACAGGGCACACTCAGAATCACTTGATAGGATCAATATAAACGTGAGGCTATTTTCTGTATAATCAAGTATTCTTAATTGCAAAAATTTTATACAATTTTTTAAAAACTATTTTTATAAATCACCTTACTGTATTTTAATCTCCTGCATCAGAAACTGTTTACTTAAAGGGCCAAATGCAATAAACTGGTGTTTGTCTTTAATTTGGGCTGATGGCTAGAAAAACTGGAACCAATAAATAAAGAGTGGAGACTTTTAATATTTTAAATATAATATACATTTAGAGATTTGTTTTCTTTAATAGATTATTGATCAAAATGACAACTCTGTCCTTTAAAGCTGAAAACATCTTCAGCAGATGTAGATTGATCCAGTCCCTAATAACCAGTCCAGGTGTGATTTAGGAGCTCCTGAAAAACAGATGGGAAGTGACAGTAGGTTGTATTTAACATGAAGGCAGTCTGCACACAGGTCATCAGTGGGTCACTTCTGTTCCTTTTGATCCTTCAGCCATTAGTGGAGGCTGAAAAAAAGTTTGAGATTACCTGTTCCCAAACTACTATAAGTTTAGTTTATGTCATCTGTATACCAACCTCTTCCCTATCCTATTTTTATTCTGCATAATTTCTTAAGACTTGTTTTATGTTTGGCAAGTTGCCACAGCTGAAGACAGATTAGTGTGAATGAGAGGAAAAACAAATGAGATGCTTATTCTGCTGCAGTGACCTCCGATTTTCTCTTCTTCAGTAGATTCTTCAAGAAGAATTCACCTAAGAAGGAAAAAAGTATAAACTCATTATATACTGTTAGTATTATTTGCGCAGGCACAGCGATGCACAAAATATTTAGGCAGATTCTAGAATTATTTTTTGTCTAATGCTTCAATTCATAATCTAGTGGACTGTGTTCTAATAAAGCTTTTCACGTAAAAGTCCAGTTTCTGTCAAAACACAAAAGACCTGCATAGTTAAGTTTATGATGCTCAAAAACTACCTCACAAGACTTTGAGAAACTACAGTTTGAAGTAGAAATACACAGACTGATGTTCTAGGAGTCAGATTCATCTCAAAGAATTATAACAGAATGCATTTGATTTAATTAACTTGAAAATTATGATTCAGGAAGGGAAAAATATTCACATGGAATCTGTTTATGTGAATTAATGCTTTCATCGTCATGGACAACAAAAACTGATTTTTCAGATTTGCCAATCGCTGATTTTGATCCCCAGTGAATTTCTGTTGCATCTCTACAGTAGTGTGAAGTACTTCCAAAAGACTTTGATTGAAAACACAAAAGAAAGACATTTTCAATCACTTGTATTACATATTATATCCTTCATGTTTTGGTTAAAATGCACACTTTCAACCTTTACACTGTTTTAGGGGTGATATTGACCCCAAATTAATAAAAAAAAAAACTCCATATGCCCCAAAATGAGGACAGTGTGAGGGTTGAAATCAGATTATTAATGACTAGAAGTGAGTTTTTCTTATTCCGTTTTTTCTCAGTGTCCTCCTCCGAACCACACCTGGGGCCCTTTACCTGCTTTGTAGGAGGATCGAACCAGTGGCCCGCTGGCTGTGTAGATGAAACCCATTTCACTCCCGACTCTCTCCCAGTGAGCAAACCTTTCAGGAGTGACGTATTCCTCCACCTAAACCCAAACACACACACACACACAGTCTGTGTATTGGTTTTCTGACTGCTGTTTCAGTATTACATGTGGACACTAGGTTTACCTTTAGGTGGCGCTTTGTGGGCTGCATGTACTGACCCAGAGTCAGACAGTCCACTCCCGCCTCTCGCAGCTCTATGACATCAACACAACAAGCTCTGTTAGAACACCATCAACTAGAGAGAGTGTGTGTGTAGCTTGTACACACCGGTCAGCGTGTTGACTATCTGTTGGTCGGTCTCTCCCAGACCCAGCATGATGGAGGTCTTGGTGAGCACACTGGGTTTGACCTTTTTAGCATGTTTGAGGACGCTCAGAGACTGGTCAAAGTTCGCTCTGGGGTCACGGACGTACCTGGAACCAGAAATCACACATCCTCATCCTCATCATCATCATCTGTCGCTATAGGGGAATGTATAAAGGAAGAACAACCAACACACGTCATCATGACTCCTGCTCCCGAGTGAAGTCGCCTTCAAATCTAACATTGATGTCAAACACTTGTGCTGCTTTTGCTTTAAAAATATTAATGAAATTTGAAAGTTTCAAAAGGCCAGCCAGCTCCCCCGTATAAATCAAATCCAACAAAATTGGCGTCAATCAATGTGCAATGTCTGTGCTGCTAAACTTTTTATTTTTGCTGTTTGAGGTTTCTATTTAAAACCATACTCAGACCACAGATTTCTAGAATATCTTGAAAACAAAAGCAGCACAAACATTTGACACCAGTTTTGTTGGATTTGAAGAAGGTGTGTGTGTGTGTGTGTGTGGGGGGGGGGGTAACTTCACTCAGGTGACACCTGCTGGTCAGAGTGCTGCTACAGTCCTTCCTGTGAAACTGTAAAAGCAAATTCAACAATACAGGAAAGCAAATATCAAAATCTATTTTATTCATAACTACAAATATTCCACACCAGTCTACTTGGGTTCAGATTCATAAAAAGAGAATCAAAATCACAACTGTGAAGATTTTCTGTACTCTTGTGTGTGATTGAACGATACTGCATGGACTTTTTTTGGGGGTGGCACAAATGATAAAATCAATCTACAAATCCTAGAAGCCGCTGCATTCAAGGTGTTAAAGCTTTTGTTATTATTTAAACTAAAACTGACAGATTATCCTCTAACTTCTGATTTACCAGCTGGTTAATATTTAATGAACCAAGGGGTGAACTATGAAGTGAGATTAACAGCTCTCCTTCAAGTTTTCAGTGTCACAAAGAATGATCTATATACTACATCGCCATGGTAACATACACTAAACTCATAAAGTGTGACACTAACCAACTTAAAAGCTCTCATTATAATGTCAGACTGTAAAATAACTGACCAGATAAATTCAAACCATAACCATCAACTTTAAACTTATTGCATTGTATTTTATTTAACAACATTTAGTGTCTAATGATGGAAATGCTTTATATTCTATAAAGTTTTTGTTCAAATTCACTTTATTTCCAGAAATTAGTTTTTTAAATTAACATTTTGAATTCTCTGTATATTTTTCCTGCTTCTAGCCATGAGAGAAAATTAAAACTGGATTTAATGAGGATTAGAAAATTTATTAGTCTGTTTATATAAAAAAATATCTAATGAATGCATGTCTACTTTTATTTAATAATAATACTAATAATTTATCATTTATTCATCCGCATAGGGAAATTATTTCTCTGCTTTTGACCCGTCCTCAGATGAAGTGACTTTATTATGGGACAGTAAAAAGTGTGAGATAAATAATCTTATTTTACAGAAGTCTTTTGTGCTAAAGCCTCACTGAGCTGCATCTTTGGAGACAAAATGCAAACAGGTTTCATGATGAAGTTTAAAAAATGTCTCCAGATATTCCTGAGGGTTCTCCGTTTCCCCTTATGAGTCGCAGGGCATCGCTCTTGTGTTGCTGGGTTTTAAACAGGTTTGAAAAAATAGCTAGAGAGGTTTTCTCTTAAAAAGGAACTACAGAGTTCCTGTGGGCATCTGAAACCTGGAATAACTGTTTCTCAGTTTCGTTTTTGTGAGTCCGAAAATACAAAAACTGAGTGAACTTTGGGAGCCGGTGGCCTATGAAATTATGTTGTGACTGGAGACAAAAAAAAAAGAGATGTTTTCATTCTAAGTGCAACAAAATTGTAAATAAAAATGATGATAAACTGCAAAAAAACAAAACATTATTAAGACCTGTATTAAAATGTGTGTGATACCTGCATGAATGTTGCAATACCATAATACTAATTCAGTGGGATTCCAGCTGAAAATTTGTGCAATTATTTAAAACATTGTCTCCAACTAGTCATCTACAGTTTCTGCCCAGTGACATGAAAATGATGATATAAGAAAAAATAGAAGTAGCAACTAACTGAATTCATTATAGGAGTATCATAGAAATTCTTGAACTTGCTTTGTAGCACAGCCCTCTGGGTAAAAACGGATAACGTCTCTGTACCTTTGTAGCTCACGCACCGTCTCCACATTGTGTGCGTACACGTCCAACCCTGACAGGGCGATTGTCTCTACAGCTGCCAGGTCGCCACGGAAATCAGGGGTCAGACACTCAACCAGGATTTGAGGGTTTCTGGACAAAAGGAACAAAAATAGGGAGTTTCGTAAACATATTAAAATACAAAGACCTGTAACATCCATCTGAAGAGGTTTACCTTTCCTTCAGGTTCGAAACAGTCTTAGCAAAATGTTCTGCTCCTCCATCAGCTATATCTGTCAATAAAGACTTTGATCAGAGCAAATATGTGTGTCTGAATAAAGTATTCATGAGGAACTTGTAAAAATTTACCACAGTTCGGTAAACTCAGAGAGGGAAGACAGGAGAGAGGCTTCTTGTCATTTTTAAACTTTAAGGTTTAAAGTAAGATCAGGTTTACCATCTCTGTCGACCGAGGTCAGAACCACATAGTCCAGCCCCCAGGCGGCGATGGCCTTGGCTGTGTTGTACGGCTCATCTGGGTCCAGAGGAGGGGGCTGACGGGCCGTCTTTACTGAGCAGAACCTACAGCCGCGGGTGCACGTGTCTCCCATCAGCTACATACAAGCACAAAGAGTGTGTGTTTGTAGATAAAAATAAGTCTTACAGACAGGTTGGTTTGGATAGTTTGTTTTCCTTAAAAGAAATCAGTTAAACTGCATATTTTAATTTCTCAGATACTGAACTCTGTTTGCTGATCTGAAACATTTAAGTGTGACAAAAAAAAAAAAAAGCAGAAGAAAACTCTAAGAACTGTACGCTGTAGGTAAAGACACAAAAGATTTTTTTCTAAGCGGAACCACAGAGTGTCAGACTCACCATGATGGTGGCTGTAGCTGTGGCGAACTCTCCTCCACCCCAACACTCCCCGATGTTCGGACACCTGGCCTCCTCACACACCTGAAACACACACACACACAATCACCAAACAGGATCTTTAAAATCTGTATCTGCTGTAATGAAACTTGAGATTTTTAAGAGCAAAAACAATCCTGTATTTGGAAGACAAGGTGTGGTTAGGTTAACTTTAATATGTCAAACTCAACAAGTGTCAGTCACTGTCATGATAACCTGAACGCACTGTGTGCAGGTTCAGGTCTCTCAGCGTGTTCTTCAGCTTGTTGTAGTTCTTTCCGATGGGGATCTCAGTTTTTAGCCATGGAGGAAGCCTGAGCCTAACAGCAAAAACAAAAAATCAGGGTGTAGATTTGTTTAGACAATTTATTGTGCAGATTAAAACACTTAATAAAATAACACTAGTAAATATGTTGAATTAATCTGATAGCAATTAAACCCCTCATATAGTTTAAGTTTAAAGAAAACTTCCTAAAAGAAAAGTTGTATAACTCAATTTTGTTCATGTGTTTTAAATTGTTCCTCCAAAAATCAGGATTAAGGTAAAAAATGTTGTTTGATGCCCTCAGGACAGTGACATCTCACCCCTCCAAGGAAGACAGATACTGTTGCCAAGACAGTTTCCAAGTAGGAATAAATTAAACTGAATTTTGTGTTTTAAAGTTTGTAGAGGAAGTAACTAGTTTGAAGTGAAACCTGGAAAATAAGCAGACAAATAACAAGAATTGAACTTTCATTTATACAGCTAGAAACAGGTCTGACCAAAATGTTTACACATACAAAAGTAATTAACAAGACAAGTACTTGATCATTATATGATGATGACAGTCTGACATGGTCTTTGAACGCCTCTTGCTAGATACATTTTGTTTCCTTTATTTGAAATGTACCTCTCTCCTTTCTGTCTCTTCAGGTTGCCTCTGTATTCTGCCCACTTGCTTTTCTCTGACAGATCTCCTGATATAAAGTCCTGTAAGTCGGGTCCATCTTCCGCCAGGAGCTCTTTTTTCTTCTCAGCCAGGTCCGGAGAGGATTGTGTTGCACTTGTCAGGCCACTTGTGTAAATCTACAGAGAAAACCATTAACGAATTGATTTTTAAAAATATCTAGTTTTTTGACAGTGTGTTCTAAAACAACTTTGGGACTTGGCTGCAATGTCTCCTCTGAGACACTAAACAAACGACTAGCAGCGTTTTTAACACTGACTAACCGCGGTATTATAAAGTAATCAACCAACCAGGCAATATACTCACGTGTGGAATGGATCTGGGACTCAGCCATAGATGGTTTGTGGAAAATCGACCTGTCACACAGCGACAGTGTTTAAACAACGCCATGACTTTAGTTAGCAAGCAGCTAACGATACTCGGTGAGCAGCTGCTTTGGTCTAGTAGTGCTACATTCAATACATAATGGCAAATATGGGAAAAACGAAAAGTCTGTTTTATTTCATATTTAACTACGCTGAAGTGAACGTTTATTCATCCATATTTTAATTTTATCGTACATTTATAGTATTATGTACTATTAAATTGTGGCTTAGTCATTTTATTGCGCCCATGAAGATGATTTTTCACATTCGTCCCCTGCAAAGTGCATTGTACAATAACAGACGAACGCAACGTAAGAGCCGGACGTTGTGAGTACTTTTATGTTTACTTTGTTATTCGTTAATTTTTTTATTACTAAATTTATTTCATTACACATCTATCAAAACTTTCTAAAGTTAAGCAAAACGTCATTCGATTGTAATGCCTGACGACGGTACGTAACATGACCTACAACTGCGTCGTGACGTCCTCTTTTCTTCCTTTCCTCTGCTACCGGCGAGGTGAGGTTAGCTGCAGAAATGTTTCAAGAGTTTTATCTAACACCATCTGAGTCAATTAAACACGTCTTTTTGTTTATTTTTGAGCTGTTTGATGTGTTTAATATTAAATTTCACTACACAAGCTGTATTTTCATTATACTTTACACATGTAGAGAAATGTCACCATTTTTCCAACAAATTGGTAGTCCGAGGCCTTACGCTCTGTTTATTTTAATAGAGGCAGCTAATTTAACAGTCGTATTTGTAAACTTAATGTTTGTATGGCTTCAGATAATGTTTTAAACTAATGTAGTTAAATGTGGCTTTAAAAAACCTACCTTGTTCAGCAATATCAGTATGTTTGCAATGAGCATTAGCGCTAGCGGTAGTTTGCGCAGGGCAGTGTGGCTACGTCAGATTCAGGTCGTTTTTAACACGAGTCCTACTTGTCTAATTACATATTCACATTAAATATAAGTTTGCTGGTCACAGCCTGAGCTCCCTGACACTATTTGAACATTGAGAGTACTTTGGGACGAGTGTTCAGGTGAACTTTGTTTAAACGATATTCTCTGACTCTTGTTTCTGTTTAGAATGAAGACCATTCTCAGCAGTCAGACTGTCGACCTCCCCGACAATGGTAAGAGCCTTCTAATTCTCATGGACTGATCAGTTCTGGTAAAATGTGGTCTTAACATTAGTTCTGACACCATCTCTGCTGTGTGCTCTCAGTCGAGGTGAGGTTAAGGGGGCGAACGGTGACAGTGAAGGGGCCCCGTGGTAAGCTCACCAGGGAGTTCAACCACATCAACCTGGAGCTCAGCCTGCTGGGCAAGAAACAGAAGAAGGTAAGGAAACTGAATGTAAATATCACTGAAACACTGAAAGTAGTTAGGATTCAGTAGTGTACACATTGTGAATGTCTTTGGAAATACCTCTCTTGTATAAAATACATTTGAAGGTTAAATTTATTCCCCTCTGTAACTGCATGGAAGTAATAAAGTATGGTTGTTATTGTAGAGAGGATGTGGCCTTTTTTGCCTTTTGGGTTTTATTAAACATCAAAATGCAAGTTCAGAATAAGTATTTGTGTTTACAATTTCAAGAATTGTGCATCTGAACTTTAAAACTGTTATTAAATGGTCCGTGACCTTTTAGAGATGCTAACAATTTGTTGCCAATCATTTTGTGTTTTTCTGAAATAACTTTACACCACCTGTGGTTTGTAAAACGACTCTGGATCATATCTTCATCAGCTTCGTGTGGATAAATGGTGGGGAAACAGGAAGGAGCTGGCCACAGTTCGCACCATCTGCAGCCACGTCCAAAACATGATCAAGGGTGTCACTCTGGTGAGACTTGTGTTCAGAGTTTGTACTGACTGAGTCAGTGTCAAAATGAAGATTATTTGATTTATATCATGAGTGTACAACTTGGTGCCATTTTTGTTGTAGAATAATGTATTTTGTTTGCTTTGTTAGTTCAGCTCAGTGCCTCATGTGCTTGTCGTTTACTGCAGGGTTTCCGGTATAAAATGCGCTCCGTGTACGCCCATTTCCCCATCAACGTGGTCATTCAGGAGAGTGGTAGTCTGGTGGAAATCAGGAACTTCCTGGGAGAGAAGTACATCCGCCGTGTCAGGATGAGGGGTGGTGAGTCTGCATATGACTGAGATGCTGGAGAACAACAAAAATATTAAAATCATATAGAGAGGGTTAGTTTTCTTCATTAGATTTTCAGATGTGGCTTAAAGTTCGGCTCATTTAAAGTGGCTTGCAGGGTTTCATCAAGTTAATATAGAGATGGACAATATGATATAAGCTCAGGAAAATTTTGGAAGTTTTGGTGTTCTGCCAAAGCTGCTCATAATATTGTGTATGGGGTACCTTCTATTTATTGCTAAATGACAAATTTGCATCAAAATCTATTCAGAAGTGATATTTGGCCTTAAAGTCAGGTTATGTTTTGTTTGTTGGTTTTTAGGACTGTTTTACATTAGGAACAAGTTTAGTGGCACTATTCAGTAACTGTCAAACACCTAAAACGGTAAAAAAAATCAAGATCTTTACAGTATTTTGTCACATTTCCCACCAGTTGGGTAAAATATTTTGGTTTGAATACAGTGAATTAAAAACATTGTAGAAAATAATTTGAATGTGCTTTTGTTTGGGTTTTAAAAATATATATTATGAATGTAAAAACAAATGTTAAATTACTTGGCAGTTCATTTACTGCAACTAAAAACTAAACTGCACCGTAAATGTTGTTTTTTCCATATGAGTGAAGATATTTTCTTTTTTATGAATTGATTTGTTTTTCATCATATTGGAGACCAGACTGGATTAGCTGTCATATCTAACACAGTCATGAAAATATTTTTTAAATTCTGAAAATAGTAACTGTTCTGGAGTAAAAATACTTTACAGGGGTTATTATGAAGATGTCCTGGTTTAACAGCCTCTCGGCTTCAGTAGGCAGCTTCATTAGTGGCAACATGAGCTTTTGCTTGTTAATTTGATTTCTGTGCTATTTTTTATGAGGTGAAGATACTGAAGTAGTGACTGTTTTGTGTTCTTCGTTTATAAACTTAAAAATCTTGGTACATTTGCAAAATTACCCAAATTAAAGTGAAGTTTGTAGAACTGGTTAAGCTGTGGGCCTTCTGTTTAAAGAAGCTCTAACACAAATGTCCCTCACATTATTTACTCTCCCTCTTCTTTCTGGCCTGTAAATAATTGGTCAATTAATCTAACAGCCTGTTTAGGTATTCCATCTTTAACTACTGGACAGATATATCTGTTACTGTTTCTGAAGTGAAGGAGTGAAGATACTGTGTACTATTTTATGAGACAAAGTGAATACACCTACAGTAAAACAAGGAATTTTACTGAATATTTAATCCAAACACCTAAAATGAACATGACAAAAGCTATAAAACGAGCAAATGTAACAGTTTTTGTATCTCACAACATTGTTTTTAGAGCAATATTTCAAAATGTAATATTGTCACTAATTTACCCATAAAAGCTGATTTTGTTTAAAATTGTAGTTTTGTGAGAGTTGATCCAATTTTAAGTCTGGATTTAAAAATGTAATTCCCATGTTAAAATATTTTACACAAGCAAAGCCACTTATGGTACATTTGATCTTTTCCCTTGCTTCCAGGTGTGAACTGTTCAGTCTCATCTGCCCAGAAGGACGAGCTGATCCTGGAGGGTAACGACATTGAGCTGGTGTCAAATTCAGGTACGTCTGTCCACCTTTTCTTTAGTTGGACTACATAAAACGCTTTTTCTTGAAGGAGGTAAAATGACAGAAATAATAAAAAATCTTAACAATAGGTCTGGTTTATATTATATATACACTACTCACAATAAGTTAGGGATATTTGGATTTCTGGTGAAATTTTTTGATGAACCTAAAATGCTGTCTAACCTTTGCAGGTGAACTTAATGACCTTTTCTAAATTTTTGAATGCATATGTCCAACTGTTCAATGTTTCAGTAATTTTTGAACAACTTGCTTTTCTCTAACAAGGATCTTAATGGCAGAATTCACACCAGGTGTTTGATCCATGAATGAACCGATACATTTCCTGGTTCAGTTTAACAGTCCTCGTCATGTTGTTCACACTTGGACATAATGAGACCAAGACCACACCTAACAATTGATCAACTGTACCTTGCCATTGCAAGGCTTCAAACAATGTTCTCAGATGGAAGTGTCCACTGAGCTTAGAGGTCTCAGTGTCATCAGCAGGTTGCTACAGAGAGACTGGAAGAGTCACAGAAAGACATAGAAGTGGACGTCCTTTGACCATATCCCAAACTGATGACTGTTTAATTGTGAACAGTATCCTGTTAAACCAGATGATGTATGCCACACAAATCCAGGCACATTTAATGGAAGTGAGAGACTCCCTGTCACATCAGACCAATGGAAACTGTTTACATCAGCGTTGTCTGTATACTAGATGACCTGCAAGGGTACCTGACCACACCACCAGGTCCAGGTGTGGCATGGGCAGGGAACATTTGCACTGGACAAGGGACAAATAAGACTCACTACTGTTCACTAATAAGTCAACTCACGCTGAGCAGAAATGATGGCCACCAACAATGTTGGAGATGTCAAGGAGAGCATTTTTGCTCTTTGTGAGCACTTTGTAAATATCGCTGTGACAAGCCCTTACTACCTGGATAACATCAGTAATCCAGCCATTGTTCCTGTGCATAAACAACACGGGCCTAATTTCATCTTCATGGGTGACAATGCTCCAGGTCATCAAGGTTATATCATTGGGAAGCAGCTGCTGGAGACTGGGGTACCTCAACAGGAGTGACCTGCACTTTCTCCAGACCTCCATAGAAAACCTATGGGATCTGCTGAGGCATCGAGGCTCATAACTCTGTACCCCAGAACCTCAATGACCTGACCTTCAAGAAGAGTGGGATGTCATGGGTCAGCAGGCAAAAGGTCAACTTCTGAACAGCATGAGGCGTTAGCTACTTTCATAAGACACACCGTGCCGCAAATCAGCGTAATACTGCTGCCACGGTATGTCTTATGAAAGCGCTGTGGCAGCGTGGCGATGCGGGAATTTTGCGGCATTTGTGCCGCCACGCTTGGTAGTAATATTACCGCAACGTCGGACTTGTGAATGAAGATTATGCCTTGGCGCAACAGAGGGAGGTGTCACTAATAACGTGGCAAAAGTGAGCCGACCCCAACCAGAAAAAGTATTTAAAAATCATGTAAACATGGGAAAGCTGTTGCGCATTTGTAAACACTCAGCGGAGATGGCAAACTGGAGCGACACTGAGATCTGGGTGCTTCTGGCTGAAGCAGAAGTTGCCTGTCTGTTTATACGAGCACTTCCGTCTCATGTCTCTGTACGCTGCGCGTTGACAGCGCGAAGACCGCCCCCATACCTCCTTTATACCGCCACAGAGAAATCTTTTGTGAAACGCACATGATTGCGCAACATTACCGGCACGGTCTGACCACTTATGAACGAACAAAGGCTCCCAGATGCCGGCTCAGGTTCGCGGCAAATTGCCGGCATTGTTTTATGAAAGCAGCTGTTGTCGTCGTTGTTCAGCTGTAATTGATGCTAAAGGTCACATGACCAGTTATTAAGTTATATTTTTGTTGTTTGCTTTTGTTTGAATAAATTGTTTAAGATGAGGAAATCACCATTGCATGCTTCTACCTAAATGTTTTTCTTTCATGATATCATTGTAGTTTGAACTTTTTACTTTTTTTCATTAATTTCACCAGTAACCCTAATATACCTAACTTTTTGTGTGTATATATGAACATTCTACATCTCCTTCCATATTTTAATCTCTCCTCAGCTCAAATTTGACAGGTTTGTTGGATGATTGTTTTGTTAGCAGATTTATTTTTTGTCAGTTGCAGAGATGCACAGTGTGACTGTGTGTGAAATGTTGGTGGTGGTCAGAAGGGCCGATGGCGCAGAATGGTAGCCTCGCTTCTGTCAGACTGCCCCAGGGCAGCTGTGACTAGTTTACCACCACCGGTGTAAATGTGTGCGTGAATGAATAATGGAGCTTCTGTCAAAGCGCTTTGGGTATCCTGAAAGGCGCTATATAAATCCAATCCATTATTATTATTATTATTTTAAAAGTTACAGGCCTAAAGAAAAATTCAATTAGTCATAATGGGAATGTGACTTTAAAGCAAAATAACTTTAGGAACCTGAAGATATTCTTGAACTGCTTTAGTCTTAATTCTGTTGTTTGTCTCCAGTTAGTCCTGTAAAACTAAAATATTTTCTCTTTTTGAGAAGAGTTGTTGTTGTTCAAAATGGTCATGTTGTTGTGATGTACTTTTTTTTTTACTTCAAACTTTTTTTGTTCCAGCTGCTCTGATCCAACAGGCCACCACAGTCAAAAATAAGGATATCAGAAAGTTCTTGGATGGCATTTATGTCTCTGAGAAGGGAACAGTACTGGAACCAGACCAGTAAAAATAACATCATCTGATGTAGAGGTTAGATGATGCCGTCATAACGCCTCTTTGTGTTTCAGAGGAAACTTCTGTTTTCTTTACATCTGTCTTTTGTTTGTATTTAATTACCCTTTCTGTTGCAGAGATGCTTTCATTTCACGTTTCACACTAATTATTAAAAGCACCTGATAGGGCTGGGCAGTATGGTCATTTTTATTATTTAATCAAACCCAGGAATTTGGTTAACAGTAAAAAAAATTTATATTCTGGAAAGACATCTGTCACATGGACTGTCAACTCGGTAACAGGTTGTACTTTTATTAAAAAAACATTGCAGTTCTCAGATATTAATACATAACTTGTTTATAGAAAGATAAGTACCGGTAGTTGCTTACAAAAAACCATTTGTTGTCCAGTTTTATGAACAATCCATGACCCTAAATAATTTTCCTCAATATTTAATTACTGCCTGGTCCTGTGGGGTGTTTCCTTTTTGCTTCATGTTTTTAAATGTTTGTCTCTGAATGCTCTTCAGCTCCTAACTCTTTCTTCCTGTTTTGATTTTTAACTATTTGATGCATGATTCAGCCAGGCCATCCTTTGAGCATGTTGTTTTAACTGCCTGCATGTTATGAGATGAGATCTTTGTTCTCACTCTGCTTCTCCTGTTTGTTTTAGCGGCATTGATCCAACAGGCCACCACAGTCAGAAAGAAGGACATCAGGAAGTTCCTGGATGGCATCTACATCAGCGAGAAAACCACTGTGGTGGAGCAAGATGTGGAATGAATATTCATGTCCTGATAACGACCAATAAAATTCTTTTTCAAGTTATAGGATGTCTGTGTGTCTTGTGTTTGATTGAACTCCATTGCAGAACAAATATTGGTCTAATTGTTCACATTGTTGTAGTAAGCCTATCAAACTTCTTTGTACCAACAGGAAAATGTTGCTTTGATTGATACATTGGATAGGTCAGTGTGGATTTGTGGAGACAAAAGTAGACCTTTTCTGATGGTTGTAATAAAACCATATTCCAGTATTAAATTATTGGTAATTTTCTGCATCATAGAAGCTGCAAATGCAAACCCTAATCTAAAATAAAAGCAATAATACATTTCCCTGCATTGTCCTATCTACAGGCTAATAGGAATAAAGTAAGTGCTTTTAAAAATGTTTTAGAAACGAGTTACATTTCCCTAACATGAGTTGCTGATCATTTTTAGATTTAGCCATCTAACTACAAGCTGAAAATTGAGACTTCATACCTGCAGTATTTCTCATAACTATTTTAGTAACATAGTTAAAAGACTAGGTTTTTGCATTTATGCTTCTAAAACCGCAATATTTGGTCATTTTATTCAAAATTCTAGTTACTGAAATGCAATTAAAGGTCTTATCAAACTTCAGTATAGGGCTGTTAATATTACAAAGTATTGTGTGTTGTTCCAAAATGATAATTTATGCAGTACAGTTTGGAATGCATGATGTTTCACAGGATTATTAAATATTTAATCTTAATTATTCAAAAGAGAAAAATAAATGACCAGATTGTATTTAACACAGAGAGCTTATCTAGATAGTTTGGGTAGACTGTTAACATTTATAAAACTAACAGAAGATAATTAAATTTTGTTTTCAAAACCTGAAGTTGGGTGACGCACTGACGCTCACCAGCCAGCTACGTGTACGTCATCTCCTAGCGACAACATAGTGTTGTTTCGCGCCAAGCAGCAAGAGGATTTTCTTACTTTTCTGACAACAAACCTGCAGGAAAACGTCCACAATGGTACGTTACGTGTTTCAGGTTTCAATATTTGATTTGCACAGACGAGGAGCTGCAGGTTTAAATAAATACAACTAAAGCGAAGTCGTGTTGAGCTGCTTTCAGCTGTTGAAGCGCACTGCGGGGTGTTAGCTGCTGCTAAAGAACATCAAACTGTCAAGTTTTAATTCAATATTCATTAGAAACACTTCACGCTTTAAATGCGGACACCCGTTTACATTTCTGTTTTTGAAAATTAAAAAAAAAGTTTTATTAGAGATTGAAATGTTTGAGCTGAAAAAGTGAACTTGTGTTTCCCTCCAGCCTGGATTGAATGTGCTCTGCTTTCCTCTCAGCTGCCTCATAAACCTGTGAATGAATGAGAGATTTATTTCAGACAGACAGATAACATGAACAACAAAACAATCATTGTACACACAGTGTTGAAGCATTTCCGAAAATTGTTGTGAGAACAAAACAATATAATTACAGCTGTCCGAAAAGGAGTGGGAATTAAGAAGAGAACTTATTTAATCTCACCCCTATTTCCTAAGACATGCTTTCCTATTTAAATGAGCAAATAACACATCATATATCACAGTAACAATTTGAAGTTTACAATTTAACCAATTAAATATTAATTATTCTATTTATAATATTAAATACCAACATGGTATTTTCTACAATAACTATAATGCCCATTGGGTCTAGGTAAATTTCCTCATAGAGGCACAATAAATGGGTTTTCTATTCTAATCTAGTTTATACTAATCTACTGTGCATGTATTTGTTTACAGGACATCAGACAGTTCTTTGGACCAGTATCCAGTAAGCCTGCAGTCCAGAAACCAGCCCCGGCTGGAAACAACAAACCAAAGGACAAGAAGAAAAAGAATTCAGCATCTTCAGATGAAGATGTAAAAAAGAAAAAGAGCACCAAGGCAAGGACTTATCTCCTGTTCTACACTTATTTAAAAAAAACGATATTTATTATTGTTGTTGTTGTTGTCTGAGTTTATTTTGATTGTTTTTTTTTCTTTTCAGATCAAAAGCCCCAAAGCAGTGCAGCCCAAGGGTAATGAGAAAAAACGAAAAAAGCATGCAGTGATTGAATCAGGTGAGATGATGTGGTTCAGTTTAAATGAATAAAACATTACATTTTTCTGACCATTCACCCTCTGTAACACGGCACCAGTCCACTGGTTAAAGCTGTTCTCAGTCACTGCTGGACTTCAACGCATTTTCTGTATTCCAAATAAAAATAAACGTTACATTCAAAACAATACAAAATATGTTTATTTCAGCTGAAGTCATTCTGAGTTTCATGTCCAGCCTCAGATCTTTGTATTTGATAATATTTGCATTAAAACTTGAAAAATAAGACCGTCTTTCTTGTTTAATGAGGATTCCTTTACAGCTCTTTAAAACAACTAGTTTTTAAACATGAGATTTATTGTGGGAGTTGTGAGGTTTTTTCTTTTGAAAACACATTTTAAATTTATTTAAGATCTCTGAATCTTCTTTTTGTTCAGACTCTGAGGAGGAGGAGGAACCAGTGATGAAATCAAAGAAATCCTCCAAAAAACCAGCAACAACCAGCAAAACAGCGCCGCCTCCCAAAAAAGATCCTGTTCAGTACGTCTCTGAAACAGGTAACGCTCATTTTTCATCCAGATTTGCAATTTTCATGATTCCAGTAATGAGATACAGATTACCAGTCAGACCTTCCAGTACAAAGGTGTTTTTATCTTCTGCTTGTAGATTCAGACAGCGACAACTTTCAGTCCTTGAAGAAAGACTTCAAACCCAAACAGAACGGCACCACCAAAAGCACAAAGTCAGAACCAGAAAGTTCTCATCCAGAAAGCAAAGAGCGAGTGAAATCTCCCATCAAGCCCTCCTCCAGTCAGGGGAAACCTGGCCTGAAAAGTCCTGCTGTGCCTACCACCCCTAAATCAGCTCCTCCACCTGCACCCAAGCAGACTCCCACCTCACTACTCGCGTATTTCGGCAGTGGAGCTATTCGCCGCTCCGACAAGAAGCTGGTAGCCAGCACCAAGAGAAAGACTGTGAGTTCTGACTGGACTGCTTTCACTAAAATACTTCTCTATTCTTTACACCTCTCTGTTAAATAAACTAACTGACTTCATAAATATTCCTCTGTTCATCAGCCAACTCACGACTCAGACGACCTGATAAGTGATGAGGAAATGGCTCGGCAGCTGCAGATGGAAGAGGAAAGGGAGGTGGGTCTTATGTTTATCACTCAGGCTGTGCAGTCCATCAAACTTGGTTTTCAAAGTCATCTTCCAATGATCACAAAGACAAAGTAATCAACAAAAATGATTATTATTCAACTTAAAACAAGTTTTATGCACTGTGTCTTCCTGCTTGGAGATCCAGACTCAGTGTACAACATAAAGCCTTCCAGTATAACGATGGAACTGAGCAGCAATTCCTCTGAAAACCATCAGATTTTTTCATTCTGTTGTAAACCTGCAGCAGGAAACAGCCTAAGAAATGTGTGCTGTCTGATTTTGTTTGGGTATAAATAAAAATGTGGTCTAAATTAAAAAGATACTATACAATTTTGCTTGTTTTGGCTCCCCCTGGTGCCCGTTTTAAATCACTGTCATAAAAACGTTAGCGCCATTGTTTCTGCTCAGAAACACCTAAATCTAAATGTTGAAATGTCTCCTAGTCCTTCATTGCTTTCTCAATGAGCAGTTATTTACTCCTTCAGAGAAATCAGCTGTGTTCAAGCAGGGAGAGAGAGAAAAAAAAATCAGGAACCATGAGCTAAAAACACTCTGGCGCTAGCATAACAACTAGCCACTTTGAGTTAGCCTAACCCTTGCGAGATACATGACTTTGTGAGACTTCAGGGCACCGGACCGGCGAGTGAGAACTTGCAATCGTGGTATTCCAGATCCAAGCACCAGACAGGGCTAAGTGACTTTTCATTAACCCTGCAAAGGATCATATTATCACATCCTGGCTCAAGGAAAAGATTTAAAAATATGAAAATGTTGCAAAGTTACATAAAAAGTTCTGAATAATTTAGTTGACCCTTTTCCACACTTTTCTTTGATTCAGCTGGAGAAGCAGGTCCACGAGGACGAGGAGTTTGCCAGAACTCTGGCCATGCTGGACGAGGAGCCGCAGGCCAAGAAGGTAACGAGAGCAATGAAAACAAGGCACACTGACTATTTATGGTAAAGTATTACACCTATTTTCATAAATGTTCTTACCCAGGCTCGCAAACGCTCAGAGGATAAACAAGGTCCGAGCACAACCCTCAAAAGTAGCAGCACTGGTTCTGTCAGCAGTACAAGCAGCCCGTCGAAGACCAGAAGATCAGAGGAGGTGATCAGTCCATCTCCCAGGAAGAGCCCTGTCAAAACCAGCTCCAAACTGGCCATGATGAAGAAGAGAGACGAGGTGAAGGACGGAGGACCAATGAATAAAACACCCACCAAAAATACAAAGTCTCCCAAAAAGGAGCCCAAGACTTCTTTGATTTCAGACGTGAAGTTCACACCCAAAACAGGAACGACACCAACAGCCCCTAAAGCTTCTCCCAGGAAACCCGAGGTGAGCTTCAGGTCTACTGTTCTGGGTCATACTGAACATGTTTGATAAATAATAAGTTCGTAATGACAGGACAAGGTGGGCCGTTGTGTGAAAACCAGCTCAGAAATGAGTTTTTCTCTGTTCACCGACCAGAACACAAGTACAAGTCCTGAAGATGCAGAGAAGAAGAAGCTCCACACTTCAGCTTACAGGAACTACCTGAACAGAGAAGGACCGCGAGCGCTGGGGTCCAAGGAAATCCCAAAGGTACGGGCCGTCAGCTGCAGCAGCAAACCTGCACCGCTGCTTCCCCGGAAAATCTTAAAAAATATATTTTAGGCCATTAAAAAAATTTTTCTCTTTGCATCAGCTGTTCGTATACTAATTGATTTGTGTGTTTTCAGGGACAGGAGAACTGTTTGGAGGGCTGTGTGTTTGTGTTGACGGGAGTCCTGGAGTCGATGGAGAGAGACGAGGCCAAGTCTCTGATCGAGCGCTACGGAGGCAAAGTGACGGGCAACATCAGCAAGAAGACCACCTACATGGTGCAGGGCAGAGACAGCGGGGCGTCCAAACTGGAGAAGGTGACTCACACGTCAGCTGCTCTTTAGGAAACATTCAAACTGTCTTCACTCTAAAAGTTAATCAGTCATATATATGTGTGTAATTATTATTTTCTGAGCGTTTCATTAAAATTTGTTCAGTAGTTTATGGGATAATTTGTTCACACACACAGAAGCAAAACCATTATGGCCTGCTTTTGGCCTTTCAGTGGAAGTACTGTATCCATCCTCTGCTCACAGAATGTTTTCAAACAGTTGAGTTTTTCTCTCCTCTGTCTTTCACCGTTCAGGCAGAGAGTTTTGGCACCAAAATTCTGGATGAAGACGGTTTATTAGAGCTGATCAGATCCAAGCCAGGAAAAAAGTCAAAGTATGAGATCGCTGCAGAAGCTGAGGTTGGTACGCTTATTTCATAAATGTTAAATCATCATCTCCTGGTTTTGTTTACATTATGACTGGCTGACATTTGTCTGGAGGTTTTTATCTGTTTAATGTGATCAAATCAATCAGCTTTGATTATAAAACATACTTACCGGTAGATATATGTTTTGCTCCTGTATCATTTAGAACAACGCCTCAAAGACCAGAACTCCCTCCAGCCACACCTCAAAGAGCACCCCCAAAACTCAGAAGATCTCCCCTTCCAAGGGTAACTCCAGGTCCCCCCACACCCCGAGTCCATCAAAGACCGGACAGGCCAAAGGTCACAGCAGCAGGAACAGTGATGGCAGCACCCCACCAGGGAGAGGATCGGGTCACACGGCCCGGAGGGGGCTGGGTCTTCCTTCCTCCTCAGCACCAGAGTCCTCACCTCCGTCGCCGAAGGGGGAGAGTCTTCTCTGGGTGGACAAGTATCGTCCACGTTCCCTGAAGGCTTTGATTGGCCAGCAGGGTGAACAGAGCTGCGCTAACAAGCTGCTCCGCTGGCTGCAGAACTGGTACAAACATCACAGCAGCAGCAGCAACAAGCCAGCAGGTAGCAGAGGACTGAGCTGGTTTTATTTCATTAAATCTCAACACTTTAACATGTAACTGTGCTTCTGATGCTTTCTGCTGTGCAGCAGCCAGGTTTGGTAAATTTGGAGGGAAAGATAATGGATCAGGATACAAAGCTGCTCTGCTCTCTGGACCTCCGGGGGTGGGGAAGACCACCACAGCTGTTCTGGTCTGTGAGGTCAGTCTGAAAACACACACACACACACACACTGCGGACAGCTTGTGTTTTTATTTACGGCGTATTCAGCTTGTTATAAATGTGTTTGTTTGTGGTTTGAAGGAGTTGGGCTTCAGCTTTGTGGAGATGAACGCCAGCTGCACCCGCAGCAAAAACAGCCTGAAGGAGGTCATTGCAGAGTCACTGAACAACACCAGCATCGAGGACTTCTACAGAGGTGATCCTGCTGTTCGCTTCTATCTCTGAGCACATGTTTATACTGTGCTTTTGTTTTGTGTGTAAAACCTTTTACATTTTAAAAATTCCTGTCAAAAATCTAAACCAGCATTGATGCAAAGACCCATAATCAGGGGCGCACGCAAGTGGTGTGCAAGTGTGGTAAAGAATAAACGCACACCAGTTCCTCCTGCCACAACACTCCTTCACACGTCGGCGTGACGTTGTGGTATCAGTCCTCGTGATCACACACTGACGAGCTGCAGCGTGAGCCGAGTGGCTCGTTGTAGGTTTCACTACCCATTGCGTGGCACACACACACACACACACACCTGGGACAAACTCACGATAACAGCATGTGTACCAAACATCAGCACCAGCTACTCCTATGAGCACCTCAATGAAAAAGTAACTCCTGTCCATGTGTAAATCTACATTAGTGACTTGATATTTGAGAACAGGATGAAGCTGCTCCTGTGTTGGTGTCGTAGGTACGTCTCAGACGGTGAGCAGTAAACACGTCCTGATCATGGATGAGGTCGATGGTATGGCTGGTAACGAGGACCGAGGAGGAATCCAGGTAAACACACATCCTCTCAGAACATTTTTACATTTCATGATGCAGTTTGGTTCCTGTTTCTGGACTTTAAAGTATAAAATCATTTAAAAAAAGGAACAAAGTTTTAATCTATAGTCATAAATATCTGACTAACAGCAGTTCAGGCTGAGATTTTAGCTACTTCAGCTGATATTAGTGGTTTTGTGACTGTTATAGGAGCTGATTGCTTTGATAAAAACCACAAAGATTCCCATCATCTGCATGTGCAACGATCGCAACCACCAAAAGATCCGATCGTTGGCCAACTACTGCTTCGATCTGCGCTTCCAGAGGCCGCGAGTGGAGCAGATTAAGGTACTCGTCCTCATCTGGCAGAAACATGGATACAGTTAGCTTAAAGGACACGCTGAGTAAATCCAATAAAACATACACAATACCTGAATTATAGACAAATATTTATTTTAATTAATTGTGGTTTCGGTTTATTATAAGAACGTAATAAATATAAGAAGCCAAACTTTTTCAACTTAAGTTCTAAAACGGGGTTTTTCATATAAATACTCGTTGCTCTTTCTCACCTGTCCGTTTTCATTTTTCAGGGAGCCATGATGTCTGTTGCTTACAAGGAGGGAATAAAGATCCCACCTCCAGCTCTTAATGAAATAATCTTAGCCTCCAACCAGGACATCCGGCAGGTAAACGGATCGAGTCATTGTGTTTTGTAGGAGGTTGAGATGTTTTCTCATTCACTCTGGTTTTTGTCTCCAGGTGATCCACAACCTGAGCATGTGGTCGGCCAAAGACAAAGTGATGACGTACGACCAGTGCAAGTCTGATGCAGCCAGCGCCCGCAAGGACATGAAGCTGGGTCCGTTTGACGTCTGCAGGAAGGTGTTTACTTCAGGGGAGGAGACTGCCCACATGAGCCTCATCGACAAATCGGACCTCTTTTTCCACGACTACTCGCTCGCACCGCTTTTTGTTCAAGAGAACTACGTGCACGTTCGCCCTGCTGCAGCTTGGTGAGAGAAGCTCTGTTTGCTTGTCAAATATTCCTGGACTGTCTTTATTCCTGGACTGTCTCTACCCACAGTGGGGATCTGAAGTCCCACCTGGTGCTGCTCAGTAAAACTGCTGACTCCATCTGTGACGGCGACCTGGTGGACAGACGGATCCGCTCAGGACAGAACTGGTCACTGCTGCCCACTCAGGTAATGTTCCCATGAAGCCTGACACTTGACCCGATGTGGTGACATTAAAGTTAACATTTCCTATTCAGCAGAATGTTAAAGTAGTACCAGACTACTGCCCTATGACGACGTTGGATTTAAATAATGACTGTTCTTGCAACTGTCTGATTACCAAAGGTTTACAAATGGTTTTTGTGTGTGTGTGTGTGTGTGTGTGTGTGTGTGTGTGTGTGTGTGTGTGTGTGTGTGTAGGCCATCTATGCCAGCGTCCTACCAGGAGAGCTCATGAGAGGCTACATGGCTCAGTTCCCAGTCTTCCCCAGCTGGCTCGGGAAAAACTCCTCTACCAATAAACACTCTCGCATCATCCAGGAGCTGGCCTCTCACATGAGTTTAAAGTGAGTCTTCTTCTGTTGTGAGCAGCAGCTAGGTGTAGAGGGGAGGTTATGGCGTTTAGCAGGCAGATGAAGTGTCGAGGCTGTGGCGGTGGTGGTGGCTCAGCAGGGGTTCTCGACTCCGTCCAGACAGCCTCCCTTGCTGCTAATGGTTTTTGGGGTTGATCTTTTACATTTTCCACACCTCTCTGATATGTGAATTTGTGCTTCAGGTTTTTGTTTAAACAAATCTTAACACTTCCTCAGACCCACCTTTAATTCTTGCTGAGTCTTCTTCAACCCGTCCTTGTTACCAGACCTGAAGGCCCTTTTTTACCCTCTTTTAATAAAGTGAAAAACGTCTGTAACTCAGTCCGTTTTATATATTGTGCTCAGTTTAGATGTGATAGTAGCTGAGATTCATTCACAACATTTAACCTGATAAAGTCTTGCCAGATTACATGAGATCATAATAACGTTATTTAAAAAGATTTGACCAGAATGGCTAAAACTCCATTATTTCTCAACAAAAGGTGATCTCAATTTAAAATTCTGGTGTGAAATAATAATTATAATTTACACACATTCAACGACACAGACTCACTTTGACGTGTTGATTCCTTTGACTCCTGCAGGACAATGGGCAGCAGACAAGCGGTGAACCTGGACTATCTCTACTACCTTCGACAGATGCTGCTGCATCCACTGCAGAAGCACGGAGCAGAGGGCGCCAGTCAGGCCGTGCAGCTGCTGGATGACTACCAGCTCATCAAGGAGGACGTGGACAGCATCATGGAGATCAGCGCCTGGGGAGGACAGCCTGATCCTTACTCCAAACTGGACTCCAAGGTAAGTCGGAGGACGAGGCTACAGCTGGATTAAAAGGGACATCTCAGGTTACAGTTGATGCGACTCTGGCTTTTATTTAGGATCCATCTGCTGTATGTGTGTACCCACTAACACCGGTAGAGCTTTTTATTTAGAACATCAGTGATCATTTAAGGTGTTCTGTTTTTACAGAACTCCTGTTTAGGATGGGGACGTTTCCACCATGTTCAGCTTATTGCATGTTAAGAGTGCTTTTTCACTAATCAGACTATAACTTAATAAGTCTTCCAGTAAAAGGAAATCATAATTCATGGATGGTTCTTTGTACAAAACGAGTTCTACATCCGAACTGTTTGCCGCTGGTTTCCTTCCAGGTGAAGGCAGCTTTCACGCGGGCGTACAACAAAGAGTCTCACCTGACGCCGTACTCCCTGCAAGTTGTGAAAAAAGGCCGCCGTGGTGGGGGGGGCATGGATTTAGGAGAAGAGGACGTGGACCAAGATGGACAAGGTTCTGGGGA
The DNA here is from genome assembly GCA_006937965.1 of Callopanchax toddi. Taxonomy (NCBI): domain Eukaryota; kingdom Metazoa; phylum Chordata; class Actinopteri; order Cyprinodontiformes; family Nothobranchiidae; genus Callopanchax; species Callopanchax toddi. The sequence continues at coordinate 1,461,175 of SSNR01000117.1, forward strand.
TGAAGGAGAAGGGCTCCAGATTGACGCCATGATCAAAGTAAGTATTCAGTTTGAGACAATGTGGTGACTTCTACCTTTCAGATGATGACTCATTTATCTGGTTCCTCTCTGCAGCAGAAGAAGAGCAAACCCACTAAAGAGTCCAAAAAGGAGAAGGAAGACACTGGAAAGGGCAAAGGGAAGGGGAAAGGCAAGGCTAAGAAATAACTGATAACCAGAGGAGGACTCTCCTGATCTGACCTTTAACCCTGAACTTACAGCAACACATTTACAAGCATCAGAAAGTAGCGAAACTGGTTCTGAACTCAGCAGGGATTCTTCTGACCTTCATCACTCGACTCCCAACACACCGACTCATCTCTCCTGCTTTTTAACTTCAGTGTTTCAGTACTGAACCAGTGATGCTGCCTGTTGGTCGGTTATCATGTCTGTGACCATCACAGTTCACAGTGGATGTAAATAAGGTGACCACGACGAAGAAAACAGTTATTTTCCACCAATTCTCTGCTTTATGTTACATTTAGTGCAGATGATGCTTTTCATGTAAATTTTGTAATAGAGAAACGTGCTGCTCACTAGTGTTTGGTGTTTTATTTTGTAGGAGGAAAACAAGAAGACTTTCTTCAAGATGACATTTCTCAATAAAGTCATTAAAATTCAGTCAAAGTCAGAGCAGGACAACAAGATGATACAGGTCATGGAGGCAGTAGCCCCACCCCCTGTGACCTGACCCTGGGTTAGTGGGAAAACAATCACTCCTCAATAAATAATCCCACCTGTGTGTTTTTAGCCAGTTTGCCGTTTTAGGATTTACGTGAAGGTAATTTAAACGTTCATATCCTTCACCTGGCTGAACCCAGGTGTCCTTCCACCACTGATCCAGAAGATGGCAGCTTTAAACAGCTGATTTTAATCAGCTCTGCTCCAGCTTTCATTTCTACCCTCCTGTAAGGGTAAATGAAAAATATTTTCACATAATTCCTTCAAGTATCTTTGACAGATAACATTTATTTGACTGCCTAAAAAGGACGTGTCCTTTAGTTTACCTAAAAACAAAACTTTAACCGATCCCTTCGTGTTCCAGGAACAGCCCCAGAGTGATGCTGTCTCCACTTCCTCGTAGGTTGATGGAAATGTGACGGCTTATTTCCCCTGTATGTCCCGGGGAGCCGGGCTGATGAAAAACCAGCTGTGTGACACAAATATTCCTCCATGCGCTCCGGCCTGCCACAGCAGAATACACCCTGCTGACTCAGATCTCATTATGATGCACAGAAGGGAGCAACGGAATGATTTTTTTTTTTCCAAGCAAGCTGATAAAAATAGACCAAAGAACAAATATATTAAAAACTCTTGTTTCTGCCAGCGAGACAATAAATCCCAAATGAATAGAGATCTGCAGTGAAGCACTTTAAAAAAAAAAAAAAAAAAGTAAAACTCTGTGCAATTATCCTTCGTTTCTCCAGTGGTTGGTGAAACATGATTAATTCATCTGACACTATTAAAGTGTGCTGTGGTGGCCCAACGTTCTGCAGAAAAAATAGGTCATAATTAGTTCTTTCTTCTAGTTTAGGCTGGATCTGCTCCTCGATCTTTGCTCTCTTATGTAACTTGGCATTATTCTTCTGTTTGAATTATGCAAATGTTTGAGGATGTCCTGAGGAAGATTTAGAGATCTGAGAGAATCTCTGTGTACGAGGGCATCAAATGTATTTCCATACCTCTCTGTCCCTGTTGGTGTTCCTCAACAATCGGAGGTGGATTTCTGTGCAGGGCGATCGGATTTAGTAGAAAACATGAAGAGAAAAGGCTGCAGAGCTGAAGTTACATTTTTGTAAATCATGGGATCAAATGTTTATGTTTCATAACTTTTATAAAATGGTCATCAGGACAGCAGAAGACGAAGGTTCTGAATGAACTAAATTACAAATCAAAATGTGCATCACCACCATTACTGTCTTAGTACTGTAAAATAATAATCTAATTAAAGCTGTTGGACAGACAGTCACAGGCAAAAACATTATGACCTGCCTTTTGACTTTTAACAGCAGGCAGTAAATAGAAAGAAAAGCAGAACCACAAAATAAAATAAAAAACCCCAGAAATGATTGATTTCTTTAACGGGTTTGGAAGGCGTCGAGTTGGAGACGTCCTAAAGGGCAGATGGGCTAAAGTTTATGCTCAGTAAAAGTAAAAATCTGATCTTTAATCAATAAAACGAATAAAATCTGCTCATGTGACCTCTTTGGAAGGGACTTTAAAAATGCAGAGTTCAGAAGGCCTTAACCCATTTAACAGAATCACTGTAGAGAGAAGGAAAAGACTGAATAAGTGTGGAAATGTTGGCGTCTAAACACTAATAACCCTTTAGCTGAGGCTTTTTGTTTTTCCTGGTGATTAAGATGTGAAACCACAAGTGCTTTAATAAAAGGCAACTGGGCCTCCTTGTCTGTTCAGTCCTGAACAGACAGACCATAATAATCACTAATATTATGCCACTCTTCATCCTGACTGTCCTTGCAGTGGGAGTGAGTGAGTCTGTGTTCAGCGTGGGCTTCGTTATGAGACCTATCTGCTGTTGCATGCAGGGAAATCGCACCTCCTGCTGCTGTTTGTATTAAACTCATCAGGACTTTTAACTTTAATTATCCTCATAATTAAAATGTTTACTTTAACATGCCAGCAGTTCATTCTTAGACTGCAGCACATCGTGACAAAATAAAAACCTTATTTAAACTCAACATTTTTTCTTTGCATTCCACCTTAAATAGCTTAAAATGAGACATTCACGTTTGCACACATTTAAATTGAAGTCTTTATATACGAGGAGCTTGAGTCGTTTTATAATCAACAGATTTGGTTCTTTAGTAAACTTTTTGGACCTCTAGTCATTTACTGTGGTGTTTAGTTGCACAGACACTGATTCATTAATTAGTCGAGCTGCCTGTTGGAACAGACGGGTACTGCTGTGGTAAAGTATGCAGCTGCAGACCTGAGATGTCTGCAGGATGTTTGTGCATCTGGATGTAAACCACTCCTACGCTTTTTTTATATTCGTCTCCTTCTTGTTTCTGTCAGGCGTAATAGAATCAGGTGCTGTTAAGGCCACGAGACAAGGTCACTGGCATCATTTCTCAGCGCCAGAGGGAGCCGTTTGTCAAACCCACTTATGATTTAAACCTTCCCCTGCAATAAATAACAGAGGGACTCAGTTGGCTACCGGTTGCTGTGTCAGGGTTAAAGTACCTATAAATTGTGAGCGTTGCTCTTCCACACACACACTTGTTTCACTCAACAAACACTTGAAACCTGCTGCTGCTCCTCTGATTTGGCTGCAGCTGTTGAGTTCAGTAACAGGGCTTCATTAAGCTCCGGGCACAGAAAATTAATGCAGAGCCGCACTTCAGCAGCTCGGAGCGAACCGACTGAAAAGGCCACCGCTGGAGTCGAACTGATGGCAACGCTGCCACGTATAAACAAACTAATTTACAGCGCAACGACATTTATAGTGATGCTGAAAAATGCAGACTGTCTGCAGAAACATCTGCACCATAAACTAGAGCGGCGCCGCTAGAGGAAACAGAAAAACACATTTTAAATCACGCCGAGCAGCGGCTCATAAACTTTACAGAATTCATTTTAGACGTGACGTCTGGTGCAGAAAGGAGACGAGCAGCCGTAGCACCAACTCTTTATTTACACGTCTTCATCTGAACTCATGGTACAAAAGCAGCACACACTACATGGTACATTTAGTGTGAATTAAATACAACGTAACGCAACAACAGATTTACTCATGTACATATCATACAGTTTATTTATAACGTGACTTGGAATGTGTGTGTGTGTTTTGTTTGTTAACCTCGGCCTAAAATAACAAGACAAGACACGGCGGAGGTGACACACTTCTCCTGCTGCTGAGATCTAAAGAGAATTCCTCTAAATAACCAGCAGGCGGGAAAACAGAATGATGCAGCCGTGCATCAGGCTTAGATAAACATCAGCTCGGCTGTGGAGAACTCATGGTCTGCTCTCGTCAGCTCTTTAGACGTCATGCTGGCAAATTTGGGTGGCTTTTCAATCTCCGCTGGCTCCCGGGGCTCTTCAGCTTGTGTGTGTGTGTAAAGTGCATCCTGTGCCGCTTTAGCTCAGACAGGACGCCTGCTTTGACTGCATCGTAGTTCTTTCTTTATATCAGACATGAACTAAAGTGATGAGTTTCTTACAGGATGTGTCTGTGCTGCTCAAGCTTCATGTCACATGACTGCGCGAGTTTGTTCCAGAGGATTTAGCTTCCTCTTCATGTTTGACGCTTTTGTCTACAGCAGCATCGAGTCTTAGCACTTTGAACGTGACATCAAACAAAACGCTGCCACTGTTGAGATCATTAAATTCAGAGTCTCGTTATATGGTCTGCTGTTCGTTTTTGGCTGGGAATCCAATCCTGCTTTAAAATGAAACGGTGTGTGTGTGTAGCAGGGAACAGCAGGGAATAGAGGATGGTGGAGAGAGGAACAGAGGGAAGATTCTCATTTGAGATAAAAATATACTCCTCACAATCTCTGAACAGCCAACACCAGCACACAAACACACACTTTTACACACACAATGACAAAACAGCTACAGTGGAGGAAAAATAGGGTGGCTGGTGGACAGAAACTCAGCGGACCCTGTTTAAAATCCTGAGCCTGTAAATAGCTGACCTTGTGCTCTGGGGGGGAAATTGAAAACAAATTCTTCCTGCAAGGATCAACACAGGACCACTGTGTTGGTATTATTGTTCCGGCTGTAAAACCATTAACGCCGCATAATGGACACCGACCGCAGCAAAAAATAAAAAGCACATCAGGAAAAATAAACGACAAAGAAAAATGCACGTCCTTATTCGCTTTAGATCTGAGCTGATGAAACATGAGAGATGTGTAAAAACATCAGATGAAGACGAATGTTTCTGAGGGAAAATAAAGCCTCGTACTGAATAGCTGTTTATGAGGTTGTGCTGATTATGTCAAAACTCTTGCTTTCATCTGTCAGCGGGCAACAATAGCAAAGCAAAACAGGAGGGTACGTGCCAACTGCAGCAAAACATAGAAAAACAGGGTGTGTGTTAAAATAGCATCAATACACACAATGAGATTTTGTTAGGGGAGAGCGTAAAACGATGAGGCAGTCTTTAAAATCTCAGTCTTACTTATCTGTCAGCAGAAATAGAAGCTGAGAGCATTTGTGTAGGTTTTATAATGTGTGTGTGTGCTTTGCCTTGTTTAGAGGGGAAATATGAAGCTATAATTCAGCTGTTCTCAGTGTTCCGAGTGTCCCACTCAGGTAAACGCTGCAGATTCTTCCTGCAGTGGAAGTTATCAGGAGACCTGACCTGTGCCTCAGTAAAATGTGAATGATTAGTGAAGCACGAAGGAGGATAAAATCTGAGAGGAAATCCTGAAGAAATCGTCTCCCCGGTGAAGGCAGCTGGTTCACTCCACTCCTCTTCAGAACCAGCAGAGACGACGAGGACGGTCTCGGAGCTGCATCGTGAACAGTTTAGTTAGCGTGTCGTCACGTTTCCGTTTGTGCTCTCACAGTCTGACGGCCACCACACAAGCACCCGCTCTGCCGAGGCACAGAGGAGCAACCTAGAAGACAAAAACGCACAAAAGTCACCAACAGCTAGAGACACACTGGAGATACGGTCAACATTACACCAGCAACATGAATGAAAAGATGTGAGACACTCAAGTAGAATCAGTGCCTTTCAAGTGTATTAAAAAAATATGTGCAAGTATAAAGTTTTATTCAACCTACAACATTATGAGTCTGTTGCCACTAGACTATACTACACCCTAACATAACCCTGTGGCTGTTAAGGAAAGCAGTTGTGCTCTCCGTCCTGTCTGTCTGTGCAGCCACTGCCTCTACACACTAAGCTGAGCCTCCGTTTGAACATAAACCAACATTCTGAGTTACACGAAGGGACTGATTGGCAGATTTGTGCTGCAACAAACAGGAGAGGAGATGGTAAAGAGTCCAGACAGACGGTACACCTACAGGCATGCTAGTCTCTGTTTCTGACAACACCTGCAGGACGCGTTTATTGTTCTCAACATGCTCCCTCACATCTCAGATTATACCGATCAGTGCGTGAGAGCTTGTACAGTTCCCTGTATTTTGTATCCACCCACACCTCTCGTGTTCTCAGCGTGGTGCGCGTCTCTAAAATGTCAGATTTCCCTGTAACTTTGGTTGGAAATCCTCCAAGGATTTGCAGGAGATTGGATATAAATGGGAGTGAGATATAGGCTCCTAAAAGCTTCTGAATGAGATCATTCTCGTTTTTAACAGTCTCCTCTACCTCCCATCGCCACAGCGCCAAGGACATTAACGGCTTGGGGAAAACACACATTCATTTAGGAATAAAAACATGCCAGTGGAGGAGCTGTAGGAAGGACACCCATGTTTCTAAAATAACAATCGGTGGTAATTATGACTGAAAAACACAGATGTGTCCAAACAAATCCCATTCAGCTGTACATACTTTTTACTGTGTGTGAAGTACCTGTGTCCACTCATTCGTCTGAGGGTCATAAGCCTCCACAGTGCTGAGGTACACCTGTCCATCATATCCACCCACAGCATAGAGACGGTCACCAAGGAGACAAACACCAACAGCATCCCTGCTGATGCTCATGGGGGCTACAGCCGTCCACGCGTCTGTCTGAGGGTCATATCTGAAAACAACCCGTATGGATAAACACTGTAATGTTTGTATAAAATAATCCATGACATCCGTGTGCTAAATGTGGGAGGTGATTCAATCAGCTTTGTCTAAATGTTGGTGGTAAGATCAAACAGTGAGTCTGACTGTTCAAACAAATAAAAAACTGTGTCTGGAACCAACTTCCTATCATCACAACTAGTGAGGCAAACGATCAGATTGTTTCTTTTCAGAGACTTTGGTTAAAACTCAAGGCATCTTATTTTAAACGACAGATAACATCGGGTTGGTCAAGTGGATGAATAGAACAGGCCAGCCTTTAATTTAGTTTGTTACATTTTCTCTTTGAATAAAATGTGCAACTCAATTCAAAACCTGAACATGCTAAAACCCACCCTGATCCTCCTCATGTGTCTGACGGCGGTCCAAATATACACTTTAATGTTCACTAATCATCCCTTTTTTTAACTGAGCTGCTATTTTTTGGTCAAATTAATTTGATCTTCTTACAAATGACTAGTTAATATATTCAAATAAATACTTGTTCCATAAATTGCAGCCAATCATAACACTGATTAATTAAAGACATAAACTGTAACTACTCATCAAAGACTCTACATTTGAAATATGGACTCTGGTAATATTTTATGATAAACAAAGACAAAGATCTAAGAGCAAAATGACAAAACAAAACAAAACCTGCATATTTTACCAGTTGTCGTTGGTTGTTGGACTGACGACGGCTGTTAGGATGATTTGAACACATCGTCTGACCCTGAATGACGGTCTAACTCATCTCCTGTTCATACATTATCAGCTCTAATGCTAAAACATTCCAGCTGTCCTTTAATAAAGCCCGTCTTCATGAGTCATAATCCCTTTTTTAATGACTGTAGAGATGTAGTTTAGGTTGTAGCAACTTGGATTTCACTCCATTAATAAATAAAGCATCTTTTAAACAAAGTTTTATGAAAATTAATCATTTTTTGTCATGCAAATAATTTAAAAGTAGGACAAGAGAAAGGTGTTGCTTTTGCAATGACAAACAGAAGAGTAGTCAAACATCAAAGAAGACAAACAAGCCGTGAACAAACTAACACGCATGAAGCTCTGCTAACTGAGCTGCACCATGTTGGGAAAACTATCTTTTACAATGTTATTGATAAATATTGAGAGATTGACATCAGGTGATTGATCATCACTCTTTTCTTTCTCTGTTGTCATCAAAATGTGAACTGTTTAAGAACCTGTCATGATGAGTAACCAAGCCAGCACCAGAGTTGTTTACATGCAGGAACAGCTGACTGGATTATCTACAGCACAATTAATGCCTTGAATAAGCCTTCAAATCCACAGAAATCAAGCAAAACAGAGTTGGAACAAGAAATATATAATTATATCCCCCCCCCCTAAATTGACAACCTTAATCAACCAGAAATAAAAAAAGATGTCAGAGTGCAAACAATGGGAGTTTTATGAAGAAAAAAAAACTAGATCAATATTCTATTTTCTAAATTCCTTTCATAAATTTTTGAAATAAAAAGGAAACACACCAAAAACACAGCCTCACCTTTCCACACAGTCACTTAACCGAGATGCCAGGGAAGATGCTGGAGCGTCATGACCGCCGATGGCGTACAGGAAACCGTGCCACGTGGCCACACCCACACCTCCACGCCTTTTCGCCATGGGAGCACAACTAGTCCACCTATAGATAGGAATTATAGCCATCAGGAGGAATAAAGCTTCTTAATGAGGGTGAAACTCGTGATATCCATTACAAGCTATTGAACACAGCCTCCAGTGGACATTAAGGAAGGTAGTTTATAAACAGAGGCTGTCTGACTGTGACTCAGTCCAACATCCTGAGAAGATTAATGCTATCTTTTGATCTGTAGATAAATGACCCTAGCAATAGAGGCGCTTCGATAGTGGAAAAGGAAGAGAGGAAATAAAGCAGGAGAAAGCAATTAATTCCAGCCAGATGAAGCCCCCCCACCCGCCTCTGACCTGTTTGTGTGGGGGTCGAAGGACTCCACTGAGCGCAGGCAGGAGGAGCCGTCACGACCTCCTACAGCATACAACCTGAGTTAGACAGGAGACAGTAAGTCCTCGTGGACAAGCACACACTAAATACTGTGCACTGCCTGGACTCTGTGTGTGTGTGTGTGTGTGTGTGTGTGTACATTTGTGGATGTGAAGTTGAGAAATTTAAGAGAAAATGAAGAAGAAGTGGTCAAGCAAGTAATGAGCTCCATCAGGCAAAGAGCCTGGAGAATAAACAACACATATGGTACATGACACACACACACACACACACACACACACACACACACACACACACACACACACACACACACACACACACACACGCTCCTCCTGGGCATGGTTGGCACAAATCAGTTGTTTCTGTTTTAATTAGCATCTATAAAGCCTTTCAGTGTGCCATCTCTCTGAGGCACTGAATAATGAAAACAACAGAGGTTATCAGGCTCAAATCGTATAACTGTGTTAATGTAACTCAAGTGAAGAGAATAAGGCTTAATATCACTAATGAAATATGTGTGTGTTGGATATGAGAACTGGTCTGTAGAATCTTCATCTTAATCTCCCAAACAAGCAGAGACAGAGGAGCTGAGGGCAAACGGAAACCCAACCATAAGTGGATGTTCTTCATTAATTAGTTGTTTATTATAGCTAATGGCTAAGTGCGCTAACAAGCAACACATGAGGTGCTTCAGTATTTATGTAGTTCAGATTCAGTTAGTTTAATAACATGATACAGCAGCCAAACAAGTAGGCCTGTCTTTAAAAAATACATTTGATTAAATGCATGAACATTGTTTCTATTGGAAAACATGAACAATTTCAAGGTTGTCATTTTCATTACAATGTTTTTTTGCATCCGTTGCATGCAAAAAGATAAGCCCTATAACGTGGTACTAAGAGTGAATCTCACAAGTAGCCCAGGAAAAACACAACCCAAGAGTAACCCTGTAAAAACACCACGTACTTCCCGTTGAGGACAGCGACTCCCACGGTGCTCCTGGGTGTAGCCATGCTCGCAACAAAGCTCCACTGGCGAGCTTGAGGATCCCACCTTTAGGACAGAGCAAACTTCTCAAGTAGAGGTTGGATTTTTTTCATCAGAGCATTTTTCAGCACAAACACATTATTTAAAAAAAAAAACCTGTGTCTTTGTTATGTGTGATCATAGACTGAAACAACAGGAAACACATTTTATTACAAGTCTTAGAAGTCCTATTAATACATTTTTTGATTTTGGAGAGAGAACACAACCTCACTAACAAATATTACAGGTCAAACAAAACCAACACTATCTACAGGGTAAGACATGATTCGTTAGCTAGAAAATAGGAGTTCAAATCTTTCAAAATGAGTTTCAGTGAAGATATTATTTAATCTTAACTATTATTATCTCATCATTTTAAATAGCTTCTTAAATGACTTCAGTTTGGAGAAGAGATCAGATCTGAATTAGAACTGACTAGTCACTGAGGGGCCAGTGGATTATTGCCCTCATAAAACAACTCTTACTTTCTAAACTTCCAAACACCAAATGTTTACTCCGATGTAAATTCATTTCATACATTTACATAGAATTCTGCGATTTTACTTTAGCAAAAATTAGCAGCACAGCTAGCTATCCGCAGTACTTTTAGTTCAGCGTGTAACATTTACAATCCCAATTTTATAATAAATGTGTTTAAATGATCCTGTCATGCAAAACAGATTCATAAAATAGTGTCAAAAATGTAGTTGTTTTTTTTCCAGAGCTGTTGCCTCAGTCCTGGATTCTGAACTTTGCTGGGACTTTTGCATGTAGTTTGTATGTTCTCTTTATACATGTGTGGGTTTTCTCCATGGTTGGATGGAGTATAATGAGTGGATGTTTAAAGAAGGCAGAAATCCACTTGGTAAGTGGCCCCACTGTGACTAGCCATTAGCTCGTCAATCTGGGAATAACTACTCTCTATTTCTCCAAACTGAGTCTGCTCAATTAGCTACAACAGGTTATTCATAACCTTTCCACAAAACCCCACTTCAAAACACCTCAATTATTCCTTTAAGATGAATGATTAAGAGAACTGAACATCAGTGAAGGATCCTCACACCTTTCCACTGTACTGAGGTAGCTCCAGCCGTCGTGTCCTCCCACTGCATACATGGGTCCCTCTAGGACGGCCACACCTGCAACAACAACCAGGTGTGTTGGATTACATCGTGGTCGCCCTTCCAAACAGCTGAGGCAAGCTCTTCAGCCACACGCCTCTACAACATGGACGGAGTCTATAATGTAACCAAACCCTGGGCATCAGGAGTGCAGAGTTAGCAGCATGCTGACACCTTCATACAGCAGGGATTTATCTGCCTGAACATCTGCACTGCCAGATGTCAACCTGGATCCCTACCTTCCTCCACACACATTTAGAAGCAGCTCGGTACGCCTCATGAAACTGTTCATTAAAGTACAGGAAGTGCTTATGTGCTGCAGAGGTGTTGCAATGCAATGGGAACAACGTCACACTTGAATGTTTTAAGAAGCAAGAAGAAAAAAAAAACATTTTCAAGCAAAGACCTATACAAACAAGAAAAAGTAAATCAACCTTCAGGCAGCAAGAACAGCTTGTGCAACGGTTTTGATCACAAATTCACTTAAAACAGGTGCTGACCTAAGCCGTGTCTGTGTGTGGACATGGGAGGCATGACGCTCCAGGTTTTGCTGTGCGGACTGTAACACTCCACAGTGTTGAGGGTCTTGAGTCCATCTCTGCCTCCGACCACATAAAGACGGCCGTCAAGGACGGCAACACCAAACTGTAGTCTCCGTCCGCTCATGGTGGCGACCTGCTTCCACGTGTCCCGACGCAGACAGTACTGCTCAATACTGGTGGCACCTGTAAATAGAAAACAAAACAACAAAAACGTGTCAGGACAAAAGTGTTGTCTTCTGTACTTGTCCAAGATTTTGGCCTGTTTTTAAGAGTAAAGACAAACGTGAGAGCTTTCAGTACAGAAACAGTTTAGGACTGGTAGTAATGTTAAGATGTGTGACAAACACATGCTCACATGACCTGTTGTATCTGATTAACAATTCTACCTTTTGAGGCGTCCATACCCCCCACAGCAAACATGGCCCCTACTGTGGCCTTGCGGGGCCGAGTGCGAGGACTCTGAAGCAGGGGGCGCCGCTGGGGCAAAAGGTGATACTTCATCCCCTCCATCAGGAGTCGCTGACACTCCACGCTGTCGCGAAGGAGAAGGTTAGACTCCAAGTCTGCCAAGAACTAAACACACAAAAAACGGCACAAATCAACACACAGGATCATGTGACAGATACAGCTGAAACAAATGAAAGTTATGTGTGTGTATGTTTCAGCACAGAGACAGACGTAAGCTTGTATCAGTTACCATGTTCTCACTGAAAGGAAAGCTTTAGGCCTCTAAAGGAAGCTGCTCTCTCATTGATCAAGAGATTAAATCACATACGCACACACCGATCATCTGACACACTAGAGCAGCAATCTGTCCTCAACAACTCATCAACTCTGTAGTCAATACTCTCATCACACACACACACACACACACACACACACACACACACACACACATAGCAACAACCACAAGCATTCTGGGGCTGCAGCATGAAGCTCTTCAACCCACCACACTGTTCCTTAAAAACACATCTAGAAGAAACGGCTGTCTGTGAGAAGTTTTCCCTGAAGGCGAGGAATACTACATGATTTACATTTAGATAGCTGTGTGTGTTTGTGTGTGCTAAGAGATGACAGGCGGGAAAAGGGTTTCTGGAATTTTCAGCAGTTTTCACATCCTTCTATTTTTTTCAAATTCATTTGATATCAAGCTAAGTTCAGAAATTCTCTTCTTTTTTTTTTTTAAAGAGCAAAAAATAAACTGATAATCATCCATCATTTCATTATGTGCTGTCCTCTGTAACTCCTACCCCCACAAACGAGAGGATTTAGGTCAAATGACAACACTTGGTCACAGAGTATAAAATTTAATTTCATAGTCAGAAGTGTGGCGCACAAAACAAGCATGGTAAATGGATAAGCAGCTTACAGGCTGGGGTCAAATCGCACTTCTACCGGCTACAATCACAGACAAACAAATTACAGTGAACCCTATTTACCCATTCATTTGTGTGTGTGTGTAGCTGCTGAAGGAGGACAGATATAGAAAAACATGTTTGTCCTTCTCACTGGTAATTTATCCATCATGCTGTGAAGGATTGAACGTGGAGGACAAGATAAGACCGAATCCTGCAGGCGTCCCACCTCCTCTTTACCTCACAGCGTGCTGAAGGAAAAAGCTGTTATCCTCCGTCTCAGCTCACGCACGGAGGAGAGAGCTATCCACTTATAACAAACACACTCAGACTCTAATACACAGAAAAACACGCATCCCCCAGCTGTTTACATTCCTCATGCTTTAGGCATCTCTGAATTTTTTATGCCAGACCGAAACAGCCGATCAGTTTATAATTTAAACAGCAGATGAGTGATGTGCAAATACTTTAGTCATCAGCATAATTAAAAGTATATAGCACATATGATTCAATTTATTTTCATTTAGCCAATTCAGTCTCATAACGACCGATGATCCATAGATTAAATCCTCAGTGACACCTCAGTGATGCAGTGCTGTGAAATAGTATTTGCACCCTTACAGATGTCTTCTGTTTTTGATGACTCGTCACACTTAGTTTCAGTATTAGACAAAGATAACCTGAGTAAAGGCAGTTTTTAAATGAAGCTGTCATTTATTTGAGGAAAGAAAAGCTGTCCAAACCAACCTGGTTCAGCAGCCACACCCAGGCCTGATTACTGATAGACCTGTAGAATTAAGAAATCACTTCAATAGAACCCGTCTGACAACATGAAGTAGGCTACAAGATCTCAAAAAGCAACACATCACGTGCTGTTCTGAAGAAATTCAAAACCAAAGTAACCCAGAACATGTCCTTGGGCAAGACACTTGTCCCACATGGTCTGCTGGTGGGGGGTCAGAGGGTTCAGTAGCGCCTGTGTATGGTTGCTTTTGCTTCTGTGGCTACAATGTAGCTTAATGTCATCAGCGTGTGAATGACTGACCAAATTCATTCAAAACAGTCAAAAAATGTCTGACAGCTGAAGTTTGGACCAAACTGGGTCATAAAACACGACAATGATCCCAAACACAGCAGCAAATCTACAACAGAACATTGAAGAAAAATCAAAATGGTGCAGTGGTTCAGTCAAAGTCCAGACCTCAGCCTGATGGAAGGCTGTGATGGTGGAACAGCTGTGAAGAAACAAATGAAAACCTCAATGAACTGAGAGAGTGGGACAAAATCCACCCAGAACTAGGGTTGGGCATCGTTTGAATTTTAACGATTCCGGTTCCGATTCCGATTCCTCATTTCGATTCCGGTTCCTATCGATTCTCGATTCCGATTCTTTCAAGACGCAGGGTCCAAAAATTGTACATGTTTTAATGAGCCATCTAACCAGAGCTCTTACTTGATTAACTAATCTGAACTTCCATGAATTTTAATTCTAATGAACAATAACATCACCTTAATTTAGACAAAAACATGTTTTTACTTTTTCAAAAAAAAAAAAAAAAAAAGACTTGTAGCATAATCAGATTGTTTCAGACCACAACTTCTAAACCTCCTACTCTCAACCCAAGGTTTAAAACTGAAGGAGGCTCTTTAATGGGAGACAATGAGTCTTCAAAATAACTGGAACATTCAGCTGTTTTCAATTCAATCTGAACATGATCATGTCAGGATGACAGAGAGTCTACTCCAACATGCTGCAGCTTTCTGTCATCTGAAACTTCAATCTAGCTGCTGTCAGTAACAATAAAACAGATTTAAAACATTAAAACTCTAAGCAGATTAAATAGTTCACAAAAAGCAAAACAATAATATTAATCTCACAACAATGTGTGTTGTAAGATTATTATTATTATTATTACTAATATTAGGTTCATTTATTTATCAGCCATATCAGGTCCTAGAGGGCTGAACCCAGCTTCTCATCTGGAGGACTTTCATTATTTTACAGTTTATTTGTTCAGCGTTCTGATGGTCAGGCAGAGTGTAGCTGGTCTGACTGTTGCTCCGTGTGTTGATTTCTGCAGTGAGACATGAAAACTCACCTCCAGGTCGCGCTAGACTTTTTAGTTTTCCGTCATTTTGACTGACAGGGTTAAAAAAGTCCGGTCATAATCTATTTTTGTCCGTCACTTATTAATTTTAAAAATTATAATAATTACATTTTCAGTAGCATTATTACTCTAACACTGGGTCCATTTAGCACATAAACCCATAGGATTAGACACTAAATTAGTCGATCAGTCAGTCATCAGATAGACATTTCTAAAAAACTCCGTTTGGAGTCGAGCGCAGCGCAGCAGCAGGTGAGGTGATCCTCTGCGCGCTCCGCGAGACTCTGATTACAGAATAATATTAACGTTCATTATGAGATCATGAGAGGGATGAGGGGTTCACATATTTTTCATTGAGATACTCAGGGGAAAACCTGGCGCTGATGTTTAATGCGGACCTCCTCGCGTTTGGAGTCCAGTTCTATGTGCGCGCGGCTCGCGGAGCAGATTTTGCGTGTCAACAAGCCTCCACAGCCTATAACGCGACTCTGAGGACGCATTACAACAGGAAGTGTAATTAATCCATATCTGATCGCGCAATGAGCACCGGATTGCAACGCGGCGTTTGAGCGGATCAGGTCTGACACCTGATGGAGGACCAGTGTTCTTCTGCTGCAGAGCGCAGGACGTCTGGATCACAGGTCTGCGCTCAGCAGCACAGAACCTCAGTCTGGGCTGCAGGTATTGGTGGAGATGCTGCACTATTTCTGCATCCTTGGTTCGAATTATTAGAGGGGTCAATTCAGTGATTTCCTATGGACGGGCAGGCGCGCGCGCAAACCTGTCAGAATGACCGGCTCCCTTCAGATCTTTCCGTCAAGGTTAAATACCGGAAATTTCCGGACCCACACCTTTAAATCCACCGTGTTGATGTATTTTAACGAGCTTCCTCCGGTATTTCCACGGTAGTTTTTGTTGCAGGATGCAAAGTTTAAATCACTCTGACGGAGTAAAGGTTCGGTTGATGTGTTTTACTTTCAATTTCGGCGCTGAGCTCCGATACAACAATGAGGGGAGGAGAGACGCTACGCTGCACAGAGAGTCTGCAGGCCGCATTCAGGTGAACAGCTGTGAAATACGTTGTTCAGTCTTGACAGATGACGTTTTTTTCATGGACATCACCCGATTCTGATCAGCAGCTGAAGCCACGCTGTAGAACGCCGCTGCAGACCGCACATTTTACAATGAATGCGCGGTGACGTAGGCGGATTCTTCTTCTGGTCTGCGGC
Organism: Callopanchax toddi; assembly: GCA_006937965.1. Taxonomy (NCBI): domain Eukaryota; kingdom Metazoa; phylum Chordata; class Actinopteri; order Cyprinodontiformes; family Nothobranchiidae; genus Callopanchax; species Callopanchax toddi. Next base: position 1,477,315 of record SSNR01000117.1, read on the forward strand.
CTGGGAATCGAAACGAGAATCGAAAATTTAAAATTTAAATGAGTTCGGGAGAACCGGACAGCTAGTCCCGGTTCCTATCGATGCTCGATTCTCGATGCCCAACCCTACCCAGAACGATGTGAGAGGCTGATCAAGTCACACAGGAAATGACTTCTGAGAGTTATTGCTGCTAAAGGAGGTTTGAAAGGCATGTTGAATTGTGGGATAGTTCTATTTCGGCTTCATTTTTGTTTTTTCCTCATGGCTGCGTCGGCTTTTCTTCATAATACTTCAGTTTTACCCATTTTCCGGATGCTCACAAACACAACACCAACTGTTCATACAACAGCATGGCGCTTCATGCCACAGATGGTCATCCGAGAAGATTAGATTGAGTCTGCGCTCCTCCATTTATGTGACAGTAGTGATGGGGAGCAGGGATTAAAAGGTATTAATCTGGTGAATTGACACAATCTGGATGAGTAATCATGTAGTATCCCAGATAAAAAGCAGACTAATTGGTTGATGAGTATTGATTGGTGCTGTGTGAGGTTTATATTTCAATTTATTGGCATTTCACAGCTCATGAGGTTGCTGAATGTTAATTCATTTATCAGGTTGACACAGTGGTGAGGTGGGAAGGGGCCGTCACGCATGATGGAGTGTTGAAGGTAGAGTCAGCCCGAAGCTCTACGTCTCTTCTGGTTTCAATCTCTCCTTTTTGGGGCCGTTCTGCTGCTTTATCTCTGCGCCATCCATCTTCCCCTCAGATTACATGTTACTGCTATGTGTTTTTAGCTGACCAGGGCAAAGTCATCTGTCCAAGGTGTTCATATTGTTTACTTAATAAGAGAAGAACAGGGCGATGTATAGAAATGCAGGCCAAATGGATAATTTTCCTTATTCAGCATCAGTCATTTCTACAAGAGCACAACAGAGACAGGAAATAAACGAAGACTAAAATTCACACACTGGCCAAAGAAATGGGTCTGATCTATGATAAACAGAATCTTTATTGTCCCTCTAACTGCCTGAAGATTACAGTGAGACAGACAGAGAAAGAGGCCAGTTATAGCCAGGAGGTTGTAAAGAAAAGAGGGCATGAAACAAATCAGGCCACAAAAACAACCTGCAGCTCAGGAGGGAGACTAATTACTCACGTGTTATGTTTTAATGAAAAGACACGAGGACGTGAGTGAAAAGGACGGTTTACAAAAAAAGGTTCTGTAATATTTATGTGGTTGTGGCTCTGAGAATCACAGGAAGATGCTACATAGAAAGAAAATGAGGTCAACAACATGAACGCAGCAGAAAAGATGCTTAGAGTTAGATTACGGTTAACTACTTTGTCAATATACAGATTGATTTTTTTATTTAGCCGATTTAAAATACAAACCAAAGACACCTGCTGGTGCTTGTTAACATTTTATCTAAATTATTATCAGAGGACCCTTCATGGCCTTAAAATCGGCTTGCTGATGATAACTTACCAGATACGATGAGATCACTCATACATGAGATCACAGTGATGTTAAAGCTGGACATTTGTCTACATGTGAACTACACACCTGTGATGTTGTGTGACTGTATCTTGTAGAAGAGACATAATCCAGTTCTAATGTCCACAGAAGCAAAAACGTACAAAGAAACATTACCAGCTGAGCTAATGCAGCTGGTAAAATGATTCAAAATGACACATCATGATTCACTATAAAGGCCAACAACATGGGGATGATATAAGACAAAGTCATAATACGTACAGCTGATTTGTACAGCAAATCCTCAATTAACCATGCCGCATCTTGTTTCATTGAACATGTAGCGTCTGCTGCGAAACAAAATCTAAATAGGAACAAGTTGAATTTGAAGGCAGTTAAAAATATTTTTGAAGTTAAACTAAACCGTCGGCAGCAGAGATAAAGTTCAGTTAGTGTGAATGTGTGTCACAGTCTAGGCTCGTTCCGTTCCGAAAAGTAAGCCACAGTGTTAAAAAGTCATGGTGTCAAAACCACTAGTTTGCATGACTTCTAGTGAAAAGTCAGCAACAGTGCAGATTTGTTTTTCTCTGGTTGTGAGAAGCACAGAGTGAAGCTCCCCCTCTCCTGTTACTGCCATCTGTCAATCAGTCAGTACAACCTTTATTTAGTTATACAGTGTCTATAATAGGGAGGGGAAAATCCTATAAACCCTTTTCTCATTAAAACAAAGTTGGCTGTTTGTACATTTTCTCTGGTAGTGATTAAAACACTCCTGTCTACCAGTAGAGCCACACTCATCACTCTTTTTAATGCAACACTGTTATGGAACAAACATTTGAAAGTATTTGCATCAGTGAAATAAACAGCCTGCCAGAGGCTCACTAATGAGGCTAATAACTCAGTTAACTCACTAGCTAACATCAGGCTCCAAAAGTTACTTTACAAAGAGCTGAGCGACCAAAAAAACACAATATCTTTATAAACTGATGGCACTCTGGTGATTTTGTGGACAGTATTTTTTATTTAATATAAAAACTTGTGTTTAAATAAAAATGTCAATAGTTAATGACATGTAAATTTAAAGGCAGAGTCATTATTGCATCAATTATCTGACACAGATTTAAAATAGCGATTATAAGCTCATTCATTGTGTTCTGCTAGTCATATATACGTCTATTGGATGGCCTTAGAGTACTAACCTCCAGTACTAATGGAAAGAACTTTGATGTTATACTGGACCAGGATCTGTCCTTTAACTATTTTATAAAACATGATACTAGGACTGCCTTCTCCCATCTGAAAAATCTTGCTAAAATTACCCCGCCTGAACCCAAAGTGAAGCTGAAAACCTAGTCCATGAATTTATTATTTCAATACTTAATTGATGCAATTCTTTACTATCAGAATGTTTAAAAGACTATCCTAAAGCCTGATCCAGAATGCAGCTGCTACAGTTCTGGTCAGAGTTATGTATTGCATTTCTCTTGTTTTAGCATCACTTCACCAGCACACTGTTAGATCCAGAATTTAATTTTAATTTTTACTTCTAGCTTACAAAACTCTCAAAGGTCAGTCTCCATTTAGAGATTTCATTGTTCCAGATGTCCCCAACACAGCACCTTGCTCTCAGGCTGCAGGTCTACATGTGGTTCCTAGAGTTTGTAAAAGCAGAATGGGAGACGGAGCTTTCAGTTCTCAGGCTTCTCTCTTGTAGAGCCAGCTTCCAGTTTCCATCCATGAGGCAGAAACCTTATCTACTCAAGGCTAGGCTTCAGACTTTCCTCTTGATATTGACTCATCCCTTTGGTTATGCTGCTGGAGGACATACTGACCACATATCAACCCTCTTTACTCTCCATCCTTGTATTTACACTAAGTACTGCCATTAACGTTTTCTATGTTTATCTCCCATAGAAAATATGGCAGAGTCCATCCTTCTGTGTTTGTCTCTTTTCTGTCCTCACAGACTCCAGTAAATCTGAGCCTAGTTCTGGTTCTGCTAGATGTTTCTTTTTATTAAAAGGGAGTCATTCTTTCCCACTGTCGCCCTTCATACTGGGTTGCTCAGAAGGAGTGATTTCCCTGAAGTGAAGATTCTATCAAATCTGGTGTTTTTTTAAATAACAGGACAATTTGAATTGCTGGTATTTTATAATCTAGTGAATTGAATTTCACTAAAACTGAACTGAACATATTGCAAACAACTGGCCTGAATCTGGACCTGATGAACTGGACTTGTTGCTTTTTGTATAGAGACTTGAGATGAGTTGTGCTGTGAATGGGTGCTTTATAAATAACCTGAATTAAATTGTTCTCTCCCCCTCGTGTATCTGCATCAAAATGAAAACAGCTATAATATATTATTTCTATGATAATATGATCAACAAATTAGTATGTAATATTTAAACAGCAGTATTAAGTCAGACACTCATGCTGGGCTACATTTTATTTACTGAAACTGTGAATGTGCATTCTCACCTGTGGTTGCAGCAGCGGCAGTCTGATATGAGCCAGCAGCGAGGGCAGGTGGCGCTGTCGAGCACAGGGATCGTGACTGACCCAGCTTAGCAAAGAGGTCACGACGGTTTCTTCATCAGGCACGTTGATGTCATCAGATGTCAGCAGCCTTTCCATCTCCTCCACTGGGAGTAAAACAAACTCCTGGCTTCCAACCACCTCCAGAAAGTGTTCCTGAGGGATAAGGAAGGTAAAAGTGTGATGAAATGGTTGAGAAAAGTGGCAAAGACAAAAAAAACTGTTTCTGCAATTTGTCTGTCATTCTAAGAGAAAGGGGATCAACAAGATGGAAGATTTGGATTTGATTTAACTGAAACTCAGCAATTTTCATTATAATTGAATCAACAAACTGTTTGTTTGACAAATAACCCAAACGGATAATTAAGTACCAAAACAATGTGTGATCCTTTTTCTTATTATCACTAATATGTACATTTAGACAAGTTTACCCTTGAAATGAACAAACAAATACCAACAATCACATAAAACAACAAAGCAGATTGCACAAAGTGTAAATCTTATATTAACTCTGCAAATGGTGTGTGAATGTGTGTGTGAATGAATTGCAGAGACAGTAAAGATGAAATAAAACCATCTTTACAACCCAATTACTTCTGATTAAACCTTAACAAAAATCCACTCAGAGAGAGAGCACCAGAAGGAACATCGCTATCGAGGCGACGGAGACGGGAACACAAAATGTCTTTAAATGCAAATGAGGCATTTAAAGGCAGGGATGAATTAGAGGAAAAAGAATAATCACAACAATGAAGGGGCTTTTTTATAGTCACCATAGCAACTCTGTGCTGGAAAAACATCTATTGAGGCAGTAATGGTGTGTGATGTGCTGTGAATAAGAAGCTAATTTGTTAAAAGGAATAAGATCAGGACTAAACACTGACTGAGATCTCACTGGGAAAACCTGGAAAAGGGATGGGTAAAAGAAACCTGTTATTATTGTATATTATTATCTGAAGCCCGTGTTATCTTTGCCATTTGAAGGAAATATTTTGTCACTTAAAATTTTCCAAAGCAGTCAATTCTTACATTTCCTTGCAATGCCTTCAGAAGCTGTATCAGTTTATAGAGCATTTAAGAAATCTGTGTACCCACCATGGTGTAGGCGTTAGCAGCCCTTTGCAGGTCTTGGCAGCCCTGAGCATCAGCATAGGAGCGGATACCTAAACAGTTAGAGGGGTGGAGCTGCTTCACGAGGAAGGAGCAGCAGGCTTGGACCACTGACGACAACTGCAGCAGGCAGGAGGTGGACAACAGAGACTCAATGGTGTCCTCCTTTAACTCCAGACGGCCTACACAGCATGAAGGGAGGAGGAGGTTGAGTTGTTTTGTATGCTCTATGCTACACAGTGAGATTATCACGGCTGTCCTGAAGATTTATAGAGCTACAAAACATAAGCGATGCCGTGGAGTATCTGCAGAGTTTATTTAGAGAGCAGGATGTGAGATATCTATGTCCGTCTTATGTTGCTGTATTTTGGTATCTGATAAAACGTGATTCAATAATAACAAATGATGCACTGACTAGCATTGATTTAACAGCACTTTGTTGGCATGCTCTTGTTTTTTGAGTGAATTTGTTCTGAAATCAGTTCTTTTGCTAGTAACAAACTGTACTGGATTTTGCAGTACTGAGTGAAATTATGAATATTATTCATTTTCAAGATATACCCCAAAATGGCAAAAATGGTAAGCAATATGCCTTCAGTGTTAGATATTTAATTTATCCTACTTTTTTTAATAAGTAAAAAAATCTTCTGAAATCATCAAGAAGGCTTCGTTTTTCCAGAATGCTTCAATGTCCCTGGCCTGTTAGTGGCACACAAGCCTATTTAATACAAACACAGAAGTCAAAATTGAGAATAAGTTTAAAAATAATCAATCTTTCCTTATTTCTTAAAGCAATAAAAATGCAGTGACAGCTGATATGATGAAATCTTTTCAAGGATTATCCAGCTAAGAAAGTTTTATTTCTTAATTCTAAAATCTTGCAAAACGAGTAAATGAATATTTTGCAGGAAATGGAACAAATGCATGTGACTATATTCTGAAAAAAGTAGTCTGAGGCTGTCTACTAAAGTATGTAAATATGCATGCACCTGTGTATGCATATTGAACCAGGACCCACAACGCTTCAGGGTCCACTCCTTCCATCTTTACTTCATCCTGCTTGGCCTCCCGCACATCACTAGTAAACATGGCCGCAAAGTAATCCGACACAGATGAGAGGACCAGTCTGTGGAGAGAAGGAAAGAAAAAAAAAACAGGCATCAGTCAGAGAGGATGGACAGCTGTAATGGAGGAACAGACTACTCTGACCTTGCTGACGGGATGAACAGGGCATAAAAAAGAAAAAGCTGCAGAACAGAGAGGGAAAGGGCAACCTGGAGATGAGGAGACAAGGCAAAACATGATTGGCCTGTAAACAGGTCAGAAAGCAATTAGAAGAGTAACATAAAAGACAGCAGGATCCTTCAACTAAATACCTTACTGCATGGCCATCGAGCCACTGAAGGCCTCTTTTAATTCCAGCATATTTCAGCTACAATTATTATGATTTAATAGGATTTTGTCAGATCCGGTAGGATTATTAAACATCTAGGTAATTTTGCACATTAACTGTTATGGTTTTAGGTTGGAAGAAATAACTACCTTCAAAGGCAGAAAGTCTGCACCACAAACGGGGGTGAAGGACAAGCTGCGTAGAACAGGCCTCTGGAGGACATGTGTGTGTGTCATGTGACGAGGTTTTCTACTACACAAAGGGTTTGAATGATTTTTTAAAAATCTTTTACTAATCAGCTATTGATCACACCATCAAACATAATTGGTGATAAAAACAATCATTTTCAGACAGACTTATGGCAAATAGTCTCATAAAATGTGTGTCTCTGCCTCCTCAGTTGTGTGTCCTTGTGTGTTTTACACTTCAGCCGAACGCGTGCCTGAATTAAGTGTGTATATCTTTACTCATGAGTATAATCTCATTACTGAGTGTGACACTGAGACCTTGACAGATCGCCTGAGGCAGAAAAGAGATGTGTACCTGTGTGTGTGTGTGGTCCAGGTGTGTGTGCGTGTTGTGCTGAGAAAGATGTCAGAATACACTCTAGTCAGCAGGAAGTTGTTCTGCCAGAATTCCAGTCAGGTGTCTCTCTTTTTATCTCCCATATCTCCCTGGCGCGCATGCACACACACACACACACACACACGCATGGACGCACATTTAATCTTTTATGTGCGTCTCTGACTCTATATGAGCGACACAGGCTAAATCTAGCACCAGGTAATTTGCACACAAACAAGAAGTGCTGAAAAATACAAAACACACATAGCAGCGTGTCGCACTTTGATAGAAAGAGTAGAGAGAAGACAAAATGCCTGAGTGAGGAAAGCAGGAAACAGACAAGTTGAAGCCAGGAAATAGAGGGCAAGAACTCAAAGCTGTCCCTGTTTTTCCCATCACTGATTCTCTAAGAAAAAAATCCCCAAAACAAAACACACACATACTCACACTCAAACACAGAGAGAAAACACAACACGCGCGGGTCATGAGAAACTTCCCTAAATCCTGTGACTTTTCTCCACATGTACTGAATAAGTGGAGAGGAAGGAACGGAGGGGCAGCGGTTAGTCATGATGATCAGCGTGACTTGACGTAACAAAACACACGAGCTCAGTTAAGTTTGCCAGTTTAATCCAGATTGAAGTGTTTCAACAACCATTTAAATAATGACTTTAGTAATCTCCTGCAGCCCTACATTCATGCTTTTGAGAACAGTTATTCAGCAACTAATAAATGGATTATTATAAATCTGTAAGAACACACCAAACCATGTCACCCTCTGTGTGGATTATAGAGCTAACTTCCTTCTAATAAGTGTTGCACAATATTAGGAATGTCTATATATTTCAGTTTATTGAACCCCCTACTTTTAACACTACTATAAATTATAAACCATTAAAAAGTGCTAGTTTAAATTATAATAAAATCCTGAATGACTTATTTGTAAACTTCTTGAAGGCGTACAAGAACAGCTCTATGAGACTTTAACAAGAGTATTTTTGCTAAACTAACCAGTCAGACAGTCTTCACCTCATCATGTCTTTTGCTTTATAAAACTAACCTAGCGAATCTTCTGTTACAGAGCAACAGACAATGTTGATTTAAAAACCCCTCCTCATTGAGTCTCCCACACAACAGATCTGAACTCTTAGCTTGGAATAAAAAATACATTTTCACATCCTGCAAACACAAAATAAACAAAACAGTTCAAATAAGGGAATCATGTGTTTGGCTAAATGATTCAAGAGGTTGCTAAATCATCCTTAGCAGTAATAACATAAAAAATAATCTCCTGTATGAACTGAAGTAAGGTATTTTGACCATCTTCACAATGTTGTTTTAAGTTGAGGTATGTGAGCATTTCTTCTTGCACAACTTTTTAAAGACCCTACCACAATATTTGAATTAGGTGACCTGGAGTTGAGTTGGGCCACTACAGCACACTGATACTTTTATTTTCCAGCCACACTGTTGTACATCAGATTGTTGTCCAGCTGGGTGACCTAATTTTGACTAAGCCCCAGTTGTCTGGCAGATGGCCTCCAATTTTACTCTAGAATACTTTGTTATACAGAGGAGTTCAATGTTGACTCAATGACTGTAAAGGGCCCAAATCATCCACTCTCCATCACCGTGCTGACAGCTTCATTGAGGGGTTTATGTGGAGATGCTGTGTTTGGTTTTCTCTAATGGTGGCCCTGGGAATTATCATCAAATATATACTTTTTTGTTCTCATCTGTCCAAATAACAGTTTTGTTTGTTTAAATGCAACTTTACAAACCTAATACATGCTGCCTTATTCTTTTGAGAGATAAAATAATTACCATGGCAGTTAATCTTGTTTAGTCCTCTTCTAATTGTACTGTCTTTACTTTTTAACATTCTGACTGAAGCTTTTAGAGTTTGCGAGTCAACTCCTGGGCTTGTCTGCAATTTCTCTAAGCGCCGTTTGATTTGACCTCAGGGGGAACTTGCCAAGACTTAAACGTTTTCTACTTGTGAATAATCTTTCTTGAGCTTTTCCATGAAATAAATAATTATATTTTGCTCTTAAAAAGCTATTTTAACCATAAACATACAGTAGACAAACTGCTATACACAATCCCGTTCACTCCCACCTTCTTGCTCACACATAAACACACTCATCCACACATACCATGACGATTCTTGTACACCAGGGTGTTAGTTATCACCATCTGTACCTGGAGGACATAATACAGATCAGGCAGTCTTTCTGCAAGTCCACATTTAGGTCTCACTCGTGTGCAGTGGATCCTGCTGCTACATCGTGGCCACATTCCCACAGACAAAGCAGAGTAGTGGAAACTTTGAGGTAGATAGATAGCAGGGATGTGTGTGTGTGTTCCAGTGCGTGTGTAGTGACTGTTGTATGACTCAGAGACGCTGCTGACTATCATAAATTTAGCACAGAGCTACTACAATGAAAACAGGGACTTTTTATGAACAGGAGTACTCTGTGTCTTTTTCAAACAATATTTTATGAGTAGAGGTTTGTGTCATTGTGACAAAAAACCACTAACAAAAACAAAAATATATCAGCAATCAAATGCTTCCTTTACTGTGCACTTCTTTTCCCTCACCTGTGTGCAGGTATGCGTCGGTCTCCAGCTACCAGTATGACATCACACAGCTGTCTAGTCCTCAGGTAGCCCTCCATCTTCCGGAATGTAACATCAGCATGGGAGAAAGCAGTGAACATCGACTCCTCTGGACACGCACATGGCTCCATCGACACGCACGAGGACAGGGTTGCACTGCTGTTAGACGTCCTGGGCCCACACACACACAAAGAAAAGCATTAAGGTAAACTCAGACCGCTGAAAAGAGGACTGAAGAGCTTTGAGTGAATGAGCTTCTGCTGATTGTTGTTCATAACACAGACAGCAGACTGGAGTAGCTCCACAGCTGCAGCCAGAATATTGTATTTTCATGAACTCTAGAATGTTTTAAAGCTTGATTAGATAAATCGCAGTTAATTACAAAATCCCTTTTTGACCCATTAAATCCCATTCAAATGACTTCCACAGCATTTTAGAGAGAGCTACAGGGCAAGCAAGAAAGTCCAACAACCATCAGGACCGTCTCCTAATGTTGATCCAGCTGCAGGATCAGAGCACCATCAGTGTAGAGCTTGATTAAAACAGCAGCAGGCAGGTGTGACAGCATCTGCACACACAGTGAGGAGAAGACTTTTGGAGAATGTCCTGGTGTCAAGAAAGGCAGATATTAAGGAACAGACTAATACCCTGCTAAAGGTCCAGGGATTGGACTGCTGAGCCTGGAAGGAAAGTCACGTCCTCTAATGCAGTGGTTCCCAAACTTTTTGGCTTCTGACCCACAAAATAACAGTGGCAGAGACTCGTGACCCCAACCATCACTGGCAAATATACAAATACTGCTAATAAACTAATTAAACAAGGACATAATGACACTACAAACATCTATAACTATTATACTATGTTTATTCAACTGTTTGTAACAGTTTGTAGGGGCAAATATATGGTATTAGCAAGGATTTTAAATTCACTTTTGGTTCTGGAGAGCATCCCAGGACCCCCATTTGTGGTTTCAGGACCCACAGTGGGGTCATGACCCCAACTTTGGGAACCAGCGCTCTAATGGATCCCCTTTCTGATCGTTTGGGGCACCCAGAAAAAAGGACTGTCCAGAGAAGAAAAGATCAGCACCACCATCAGCCCTGTGTCACATCATCAAGAAAACACTCAGGTCATTCATGAGTGGGATTGCTGCTGATCCGAGAGAGTGGATGCGATCAGTTTAGCCTCAGAACGGTACCTAAACATCCTCTGAGAGGAACTCCTCTCAACCATTCAAGAACTTTTTACTGATGAACAATGATGAATCACGGTGCCAGATGGGTAAAGTCAGAACTACGGTAAGTGACTTGTTGAACAAAACATCAAAATGTTTTGGTCCATTATGAGGAAACTCCTCAGACCTTGATCCCACTGAAAACTTGTGGTCCACCTTCAAAAGGTAGATAGACAAAGAAAAACCTACATATTTTGATTAACTCCAAGTATTTATTAATAAGGATGAGCTTCCATCTGTCAGGATTTGGACCAGAAGTTGATGCCAGCCAGGGTGAACTACAGAGTTCTTAAAAATAAAAGGTCCAACACTGAAAATATTGACTCTGCATAAACTTAATATGATTGTCAATAAAAGCCCGTGCAACTTATGAAAAATTCAGCATACCATAAAAACATCTAAAAACAATGAAGCAGTAAGCTTTGTGAATGCCAGTGCTTTGAGCATTTCCCTTAACTTTTGGCCATGGCTCCATACGTTTCCTTTGCATCATTTCCTCACATATATTCACTCACTCCTACTGTTTGACTGCAAGTTGCCAGGAGCATACAAAAGCTCTTTAATGGTCCAATTACTTGGAGTAAATGGCCAGATAAATTTTGCTAACTTAAAAGGAGAATGTGCCAATTAAATCACTGTGGGAGCTGAGCCCATAGGATACACAGTAATTTACTCCACCAGTTCCTGTGTCTACAGCGACATGAAATAAAAAGCCTTTCCAAGCCAGATCTAACTCTGAAACCGTTATGTGTTATTTTCCAGTCAGAATCTGACGACGCACGAGTCTGAATTTGTCTGTGCCTGAGTGTTTGTGTCAAAGATAAGCACGGAAATATGGAAACCCAGTGAATTATCAGCCGTCACGACTCCCAAACCAGCTTTTAATTTATCAGAGGCAATGCTGTAATTCAAGTTTTATTCAACCAGAAGTGACAGGACGGACCCTACAGCACAAAGAAATGAAACACTAATCCGACACTGTGAAGATGATGCAATTTACTCTCTTAAGAATAAACAGATGGCTCAAAAATGAAAGAAAAACTATTAGAAAATATGGAAGAATATGAAACACAAAGGCGGGGCAGTCTAAAACAGAATAATACATCTAGTTTGTCTCAGAGTTCAAATTAAATTCACGTCTTTCTGACCAGTTAATTCAGACATTTAAAATTTATTTATGCAACACAGTGCTTCTATTTTACCAATACTGGTGTTTAATCTACAGTATATGAGATTCTTCTTCTTAAATGGGCTGCTTATTCAATTCTTCTTTATAAAAACTCATATTTACAAAAATTTGAGTTTTGCATCATCAATATTATCACACTTCTACTTGCACTGTGGAATGCATTGGTTGTTCTGACAGATCCTCAAATTACCACCAGACTCTGCAGTTGTTCACAGCTCAGTCTTTCATGTCTTTGATTTATAATTGTTTTAGCATTTTCATCAGCTTTCCCTTTTATCCACAGGAGGCAGCCGTTTCCAGCTACTTACAAACACACAAAAAACTTTGTCTACCTACTCAGAACAAAACTTAGCACCTTGTTGGTGAAATGAAACCTTCTCATTAAGGCGGTGCTGAGACGGGAGCAGTCCTTCATGAGTGCCTTTTGAGATCCAGCCTGCACTTATACAAATTTTAAAATTTAATTTGGTTTAATTTACACTGCACCGTTGGTGTTTACTGACTGTAGCAGGTATGAATGCTCGTATCAGAATAACAGAACATTTCTCATGAATACCTGCTCAAGAGGAGTTTTCCATCAAATAGTTGCTAGTGCTAGATCAGGGTTGGCGCTAGCGCTGGCTATTAAAAACAAACAAACAAACAAACAGCAAATAACTGGTTTGATTTTTCCAGTCAGAAAACCAACTCTGAGCTATGTCATCACGTCACATTAAACATCTCTTCCAGTGAATGTTTGATCCTCCTCCTGTTGCTTTTTGATTTTCTGCAGAGGATCACAGTGCAGAGAGATAGCTTTATCAACACAGACAACAGTGTTTATCTCATTATGTCTGCCAACAAATGCCTAAATATCACCAGTCAGTTTCATGAAGACTGCATGCTTGTGAATGCCCTTACTGATCTCTGATCAGTGTTAGTCCAATGCTACTCTCACACACATGATGCTTCAAGCTGCATTTATTAACACCAACTGATGATAATAAAAAAGCCGAGAATGTTTAACTGGCATTTCGAACAGTGTTCATGAATTCTGTTGAAAATGATTGTTAAGGCAGCTTTATGCAGTATTCTGACCTGGTAAAAACTGCAGGAAGATGACACAGCAAGCTTGTTATTACACTGCTAATCAGACTTTTTATTCATATATTCAGATTATTAAATTGATGCTCACAACATTTTCATCAGCTGTTGGTCTCTTTGAATCCACCCCCGGCTCCTGACAAAAGCAGTTCTTTCCTCTTGCTCAGCAAAGACTTGGTGGTGGGATTCCACCAGTTTTTCTTCACTAGAAACAGAGCTTTGGCAGCAGAAACCAAAAATAGATGACGCTAAGCAAGCTCTGGCTCTGGTATAGCACTGGAACCAGTTTGGTGGTAAAAGTCTTGTTGGTTCCGACTTTAAGACCCTTTAGTTATGGTGTTAATTCTTGGGAAATGACACAAATTGTTTTTGTTGGAAATGCGTAAAAAAAAAACCACACAGGCTACTCTTTTAGCCATCAAGTTTATGAAAACTGCACTTTAAACTAATAAATACAGTACAGCGCTTCTATTAATAGCAGAAAGAAGCATGACTCATTAAAATCAATGAAGTTTCATGCAATGTACCAGTTACACATTTCTGCAAAAAACAACAATAAATATCTCTGGAATTAAACTAACTTTTAAAATCCATCACACCACTGTTAAAATAAAGATTGGTGCATATGGTATGCAGGGATTGTGTGTTTTTGCCCCAAGTAGGATGCTGAATTGCTACAGCAGGGAGTCATATTTACTCTGCCTGTCTGTCTCCTCTAACCGTCTCCTGTCTCTGTTTTTACATCTCCAACTAATCTCATCATTCTCTCACTTCATTCCACCTCATATCATCATCCATCCATCCATTTCCTGGCGTCCCTATCCAGCTCTAACCCTCAGGGGGATGCTTTTTGGCTCGCTTTCTTGCCCTCAAGTGTGCGAAGCCTGCGTGCATGTGTTTTTATAAGTGTGTATGTAGATGAATGGTGTGGCTAAATACTGCCAGAGGGGAAGGCTTTGAAGTGGAAGAACGCTGCCTTCCAGTCCCCTTAGCTGAGCCTGGCAACCACTCAACATGGACAGGGAGGGACAGAAAGAGAGAGTGTTTCACCATGCGGCCAGATTTCTTTAAACCGCTGCACCAGGCAAGGACACTCACCCAACTGTCATTCAGTGTCTCTCTCCCCTTCCTTCCTCATTCTCTTACCCATTTGTGCATACACAATCCAGAAAATTATAAGGAGAAAAAAACAGAAGCAAATGAACAACAATTGGTGGGGAAAGATGGGCAGGAGGAGGGAGAGGGTAAGTAAATAAGGCACACCAGAATTAAATGGGGGGAATAGCTTGGTGTGGTGTGAAAGGAAGAGGAGGTGATGAGTGGACTAAGCCCAGCAGAGTCTTCAGACATTATGGGATTCTGTGTACATCCCTTCCCATGAGCCCATTTGGGATTCTGCCACTCGGGTTCTTGGAGTATCTCAGCGTACGCAGGCGCTCTCTTAGGGAAAGGATGAATCGCACACAGAAAGCCACAAATAGTAATAAAAAACCAAGCTCATACCTGCACATGTATGAAGCAAAAACTCATCTCTGCGTTGGTATGGCAACCATAAAACGTGCAGGGATGTGGCTGCATGTGTGTATGTGTGCCACACATGCTCTAAATCCATTGAAACTTGAATATCTATTGGATGAAATGCGGATGTGGATGAAATGTGTGTTTGAAGTAAATTTCTCTGGAAGCTCTGCTAGACACTCATGATGATCACTAAAGATAAAACAACAAGCCTCAAATAACAATAAAAACCACAATTCTCTTTTCCTTATTTCCCTCTGACGGAAACATAAACATTAGCGGTGACAACACACTGGCTCAGAATAAAAACAACATCAAATATTCACTTTAAAAAACATACCGTTTGTCTTATTGAAAGCTTTTCAAAACCGTCTCATGGTGTCCTATAAATCATTTTAGATTGCCAACGCGCCACTTTAGAACACTGATGAAAGCCTTTAAATTCATCATGTTACCACAAAATCAACCCCTGCAACAATCTCCCCTTTACTTTATGACATTTACTAATGCACTAGAATAAAAAAACAAAACAAAAACAAATCACATCTGAACATGTGCTGGAGAGAAGATGGTAACAGCTTTATTTCTTTCTGTCTCCAAGGCAACTATCAATTAAATGTATTTTCACAGACTACAGCTGGATGACCACATTTTGTATGTGCTCACAAACATGCAAATAAAAGCTTCAGGCAGATACTGGAAACAAATAACACCTCTGATGCAGCAATCTGTGAGAAAGTCCTGTTGTAATAATTTGCCTCCAGAATAATTTGATGTCTAAAAATGTACTATTTCTGACTGAGGGTGAGGGGAGATGTTATGGACCCCACCCAAAAAACCCAGCCAGCCATCATGTTCTCTCGCACAGTTTGTATTTTTTCAGAAACTACACATTTTCTGAAAGGCGTTTTGCTAGGTAAATAAATTCATTATTAATATTTGTAGTGTGCATGCCTTTGATGATCACTGATATGCGGTGATGACCTATTTGGACTAAAAGTTACAACATGGTGTTTGAATTTAAGTTACACTCAGTTGTTTTGCTGAGAACAAATAAGTGAAGTGTTCACCTACTAAAACTTTTTAAGAAAGTTTCTACCAGAATGCAAGTCTGAACCGTGTCGCTAACCTTGGTAACTTTTAGCTGTAAACTCAGACTGATCGTCTCCATCCTACCTGCAGGAGCTGGAGTCTGTTTCCGGGTGGTTGCCGTCCTCGGTGCCCGCCGCTGCCACCGCCGCCGCTTCCACCTCCTCCTCAACCCCGACACGAGCCGAGGGCTCCACGACCAGCTGGGGCACCGGGGCCTCACCGCCGGGGGGCTCCATGTTCGATACTGGACGAGAGCGACGTCGAGGCGGCGGGGAGACCCAGGAGAGCGACGCGGCGGAGCTTCTGCACTCCGGCTGGCTGATGGAGCGGGTACAGGAGTTCCCCGTGGCTCCAATTGCCGCTCCTCCCGGACCGCCCCGACTCCCCGCCGGATCAGCAAACTTTCGATTACTGCCGCTACACAGGTTAGACCCAGCGCTGCCGCTGGCCACCAGTCCGCCGGGGTTCACCCTGGCTGGATTTAAGTTACCGCTAACAGAGGGTCCGTCCGTGGAGCTGCCTCCCGCTCTCCTCGCGCTGAAGTAGTCTCCTAGTGGCGGGGAGTGAGGCGGAGGAACCGCGGGGTGACCGAACCACCTCCATCGGATCCTGAGGATCTGTTTCACATCGAACTCCTTCCGCGAGGAAGAGCCCGAGCCACTATTCGACATTCCAGGGCTCGGCACGAGGAAATGGCGGGGAAGATCCCGTTAAAGCAGCACGCGCGTCTCTGTTGGCAACCGCACGCCCGTACGACTGGAGGGAGAGAGCCGAATAAAAGCGGAGTTATAGCAGCACCGACAGGGGAGAGGAGGGGAGAGAGCGAAGGAGGTGCAGCCAGAGGTTAACGCCAAGACTTCAAATATCTGACACAAGGTCAGAGTGAAGTTACATTACTTTAAAGAGCTAACAGTTTTATTAATAACATACAATCAAGTCATAATAATTATTAATAATGACCAACTACCAACACAATATCTACAATAACCAACCTATACAAAACTTATTGAAAAACAGATTTACCAGCAAATATGTCAATGTTTTAGTGTGAAAAATGTTTGGATTTTAAGTAAATGTAATTCAATTGGAATATCTAATCTCAAGGTTGAATCAATCTTTTGTTTAACTTATTTCTATTAAATACCTCCCACATGGGTGCACATACAGTTCACTGTTTTATATTTTAGTTAAATTGAACAACCATTTTTAAATTGTAATAAACGTTTCATGGAAATAATAACCAGTAAATTGACAGCAAATTGTCATTTTTTTCCCCCCAGTATGAAACAAGTGCTTCATACTAATGAAATATACACTCACCACCCGGCATTTTATTAGGTACACAGCCAACAGGTTGGAACCCCTTTTGCCTTCAGAACTGCCTTAATAATTTTTGTCATAGATTCAACAAGGTGTTGGAAATATCCCTTGGATATTTTGGTTCATATTGACATGACAGCATCACACAGTTGCTGTTGTTAGCTGTCCATGCTGTGATTCACATCATGTGAATCTCCCATTCCACCACATCCCAAAGCTCTGGACTGGATTGAGTGATTGTGGAGGCTGTTGGAGTGCAGTGAACTTATTATCGTGTTCAAGAAATCAGTATGAGGTGATCTGATCTTTGTGACATAGAAGCATTATCTTGCTGGAAGTAGCCATCAGAAGATGTGTCCACTGTGGTCATAAAGGGATGGATATATTGTCAGCAACAATGCTCAGGTAGTCTATGGAGTTTAAACAATGCTCAGATGGTACTAAGAGGCCCAAAGAATGACCAGCACATCTCCCCCACACCATTATACCACCAGCAGCCTGAAACATTGAGACAAGACAGGGTGGCTTCATGCTTTCATGATGTTGACACCAAATTCTGACCTGAACAAGATGGTTGTCACCAACAACTTGTTGGTGAAAATTCCACTAGATTGACAGTTTCTGAAATACTCAGACTCACCTGGCACCAACAACTATGTCCCCTTCAAAGTCATTTAAATCTACTTCTCAATTCTGATACTTGGTTTGAACTTCAGCAAGTTGTATCCATGTCTAGATGCCTAAATGCACCGAGTTGCTGCCATGTGATTGACTGATTGTATGTCTTATTGAGAACTCATAACTGTAATAAGCTGAAGATGCACAATTTTCATCATTTTCATTCTCCCGTCTAGCTATCTTTCTCCTGCTCCTCTCAACACTTTCCTCTCACTGAGTGTCTGTCCATCTTATTGCTTCAGAACAATCATCTGTTGCAAAAAATTGCAATACCAAAACATTGTTTGAGCGAAGATTGAAAGCAGAAAACATCCAGCTTTAATTCCCTAGGATGGGAGACTCGAGTGTCCTTGAAGAGGAAATTCCTCCCACTATTACATACACTACACTCACAGCTTTTACAGCATATCATTCATTCCTCATTTCCCTGTCTCTCCACAAACCATTACTCTTCACCATCCATTACTACTCTTCCTCCACATTTCTTGCTCTTCACTGTCTGTCTTCCATCTGCAATGCAGCAGCTATTCTTAGGAAATAATGTGAGGAGTGGGTCCTGTGGGAGCCATCTCATTCAGACACCTGGGGCATCTCGCAGACCAGCCAACCACACCAAAACCTCTTCACCTTTTGTAGCAACCCCACCCCCAACCCTCCCCAATTAACCACAGGGTATGCTGGAACCACAACACCGCCTTTACACATGTGTTCTAATCTGGATGGAGTCCCACCAACAGGGTGGGAGCATTGCTTTAGGAGCCCCACTCCAGCAAAAATCAATAGGTCAAACAGCCGAGGTCAGATTGTGAATTACACTGATGGGAGATGTGTTACTCATAAAGTGGCCCTGCAGACCAGCAGCCAGGCCTGTGTGAGGATTCAGGTTTTGCAGACTGAAAGGATCAGTTGATTGAGGTCACTTTAACTTTCACCACATTTTGTTTGCCGAACTCTGAGGGCTGTTCTTCAGTTTCACGATGTACTGATTTAGACCACCCTGCTGTTTTATGTGATCAATACTGCAAAGTCAATAAGTACACAACACACACACACACACACACACACACACACACACACACACAGACACACACACACACACACACACACACACATAAAGGCTGTGAGGAAGCATGAAACACAAGCAGTCCAAGGAGTCTGGAAAAACATTTTACTTTGACACATCGTGCCTTTTTAAATACTTTGGATTTCTATAAAATCCAAAATGCTTAATAGTAATTGCTGGTTATTGCCAAATCCATATAAACACAATTTTTCATGTATAATTAATGAATTAACACCAAATTTGAGCACAATACCCGTAAAGTTGATTAAGTGAAAGGCCTTTTTTATGTTTGCTAACAGTCATTTTAAATTGAACTGACTCTAAAAGTTAATCAGTTGTAGGTTGCTATCTAAAGGTTTTATGAAAACCCATTCAGTGTTTCATAGGATATTTTGCTAACAGGCTTGATTCCAACAGTTAAAGAGATACTATGCAGTTTTGCTTGTTTTGGCTCCCCCTGGTGTCCATTCTAAATCACTGCCTTTAAAAACGTTAGCACCATTGCTTTCTACATGAGCAGTTATTTACTAATTCAAATAAATCAGCTGTGTTCAAGCAGGGAGAAAAAAAAAAGCACTACTCCGGCGCTAGCATAACAACTAGCCACTTTGGGTTAGCCTAACCCTTGCGAGATACGTGGCTTTGTGAGACTTTCGGGGCACAGGACTGGAGAACAAGTTCTTGCAATCGTTGTATTCCGAATCTAAGCACCAGATGGGGCTAAGTGACTTTTCATTAACCCTGCAAAGGGTCATATTAGCACATATTGGCTCAAGGAAAAGATTTTAAAAATATGAAAAAGTTGCAAAGAATGCCTTTAAAGTAGCTATATGTGGAGCATTTAAGCAAAAGAGCATTTTTTGAATCCAACATACCATGGCCTCTGACAAAACATCCATTCTCCCCCCTCCCACTTTTGATAGCCCCACCTTGACACGTGCATGCTCACAGCACGTCATTCTAAACCGGGCAGAAATTAGGCTTCGTGGCTCTCAGCTCTTGCTCAAACTGTACGACTGCATCGCAGGGTTCAATCATTCATAGCTCACAAATCATGTTCTCACTCTGTATGATGCTCTGGGTCCTGACTGTCAAACTGTGCTTATGAAACACGTCACTCTTGAACACAACAGGGAGCTGCAGGCAGCAGAGCCCAGAAATGAGGAGACACTCAGTCCAGAATGGAATACTTGACCAAAATAAACATGCATCCTTTGCTCTGACTTCTCCTTGACTGGCCAAGACTAAACAGGAAGACACGGACCGTCCTGGGAGAGTCGCACCCTAGCCTCCAGCCCCCCCTGCTGTTTGGTTTTTGCCTTGTGTTAGAGTTTTATCCCCTGTGTTTTATCATCTGTGTTCTAGTTCATAGTCTTAGTTATCCTTTGCTTATAGTTTTAGTCTGTGTTTTAGGTCTCTGTGTTGTGTCTTTAATGTTTTAGTCTTTGTGTATATTAGTCCCTGCTATCATTTGTCCTCTTGTGTTTTGTGTCTTAGTCCTCTTGTTTTATATCTTAGTCCATTCTCTGTGTTTTAGATTCTTAGTCCAGTCTTTGTGTTTTAGAATCTTAGTCCAGTCTCTGTGTTTTTATAGCTTTAGTCCAGTCTCTGTGTTTTTATAGCTTTAGT
Source organism: Callopanchax toddi (assembly GCA_006937965.1). Lineage (NCBI taxonomy): Eukaryota > Metazoa > Chordata > Actinopteri > Cyprinodontiformes > Nothobranchiidae > Callopanchax > Callopanchax toddi. Next base: position 1,497,799 of record SSNR01000117.1, read on the forward strand.
CCAGTCTCTGTGTTTTTATAGCTTTAGTCCAGTCTCTGTGTTTTTAGGTTTGGTCCAGTCTCTGTGTTTACAGTTTTCAGTCAGTCCTGTGTTTTAGTTCTGTGTTTTTGCTAGTTCTGTGTCTCTTGTCCTGTCATTGTGCACACCTGCCTCTTATTCTCCCTTGATTGCTGCCTTAGTATTTAAGCCCTCCTGTGTCATGTCCCTGTGCTAGTTCGTCTGCTTTGTCTGCCCTAGTTCCAGTCCTGTTTTACCCCTAGTTGTAATCCTTCAGTCCTCCCAGTTTAGTTTCTAGTTTAGTCATCCAGTCTTTGCCTCAGTTTGTATTTTTGCACCCTTTGTAATAAATCCCTTTTTTGAGTTTTACCTCTACCTCCCTCCTCATCTGTTCTAGGGTTGGGTGATCAGACGAATGTATCGACCATCGGCGATGGGCTCAGCCAATCGCCTCCCGTTTCTCAAGAACGATTTATTCGTCCCACTATAAATTAATTTCTTAATTATTAACAATGTTTGGTTGAAGTAAAAGGACGCAGCCCACGTAAAAATAATATATAATGCTCTTTTTAAACACGTTACACGCAAACTCCTCCCAGCTGCAAGCAGCAGCTCCTTTTTCCCCCCTCCCCCCCCCGAGAGCTGGCGGAGCAGCGGTGTTTACTCACTCCGTAGCAGACAGAGAACAGTAGCAGCTTGTGTTAAGAAAATAAATGTATCTAAATAATATCTATGGTGTGGTGGGGAGGAAATGATCAGAGACTGACTTTTTTCCAGTTAAACCGTGTTTATGCGTCGGCTACCGGTGCTAGGAATATTTAGCGACTCATAACACCGGTCCGATGTTCAACTGTCTTCAGCTAAGTATGATAAACGACACTAACAAAATGAAACTAAAACTGAAATACAAATTTAAAAACCCTTCAGTGAACGTCGCTTCCATAAAATAAATCTTCGCTGCAGTTTGGTGACGGAGCAGCAGCTGTTAACTGCTAGCTCTGTGTTAGCCTAGTTAGCACACAGCAGAAGGGTAAACACTCGATGTTGGAACCCTTTGCTGCCACTATACGTCTGTTTAAAGCCAAATTAGCCACAAACAGGCGACGCTGTGTTTTTTACAACTATTTCCTCAATTTTGGGACTTCTGAGTTCTAATTTGGCAAATCCATTAGTGTGTGTTTACATTGCTCCGCCCACAAATATGTCAACATGTCACCTGCGCGAATAAATCGCCCATCGTCGAATTTTGGACTGACGATGGACGACTGGAAAAAAGTTACACACCGCCCAACCCTAATCTGTTCATCCATCCTGCATTTGGGTTCACCTCACTCCTGCCTGCTCCCTGACAGGGAGCATGCGGCCCCCACCTTTACAGGTCTGCGCGAAGCGCATGCACATTGACTGACAGCCGACAATATGGAAATTTGAATTCCATTGGCTGAAAAAGTTTCCCAGTCAGAGAGAATTCAAAGGGGTCTATGGAAGGAAAGAGGGTCTTCAGAAGAGTAACAAATATTGTGAAACTCTACCCATATATCATAGTTTAGAACTGAACTATTTTTTTGAAACATTTCTAAAACTTTTATACATAGAAAAATGCTCCACATAGCAGCTTTAATGGCAAAATGTTTAACAAAAATCTTGCATGATGTGTCAAGCTAGGAGGTTGTATTGGGGATGACTCTCAGCTACAAACTCAACTAATTTTAGCTCATTATATGTAAAGGGCTGAATGGTGGCGCAGTTGGTAGCACTGTTGGCTTGCAGCAAGAAGGTTGCAGGTTCGAATTCTGGCTGCAGCCTTTCTGTATGGAGTTTGTTCTCCCCATGCATGCATGGGTTTCTTCCGGTTATTCTGATTTCCCTCATATACCACAACATGCTTTATAGGTTAGAAATTGTGTGTTGCTTAAGATAAAAGTGTCTAAGTACCATACATAAAAATGTAAAGTGGATCGAGTTACAGACATATTTATGTTTGCTTATGTTGATTAGCTTTGGTGGCTGTCTTGAATTGGGTAGACTCCAAAAGGTAATTAGTTAATATAATGATTTTGTTTTGAGAGTTTCATTCACTTTACTTTTCAGCAGTGGATGATAATAAAATCTTAACTGTCTACTTTAACATTAATTGTCATATAACCTGAGCTAATATGTCAGAAACAAGAGGTAAATGTGGATGCAGTGAAGGTGGTAGAGCATCTCTATGCAAAATATTATCACATGGAGCATCTGTGTGCTAAAAAAAGATTTATATAAATGAAAAGGTACTAGTGCTTATACATATAAACAAGACGTGTAGGAATTCTGAATGTCCCCTTACTGATGAATGTTTCTCCTCTGAGAAGATCAGCAGGTCTTTGATGTAGCAATGCTTCCTCTCTATCAGTTCCCACAGCTTCTCTAAGGATTCAGCTCTGCACTTTGTAAGTTTCTCATTGCTGTCCTGAGGATGTAAATTATTAATTTGTTTATTTGTCAAGCATATGGATTTAATGATTTTTTTTTTCTTGTCTGACTATAAATTTTACATTGGCGTCAATCCATTCTAATTTTCAAGCTTGCGTTCTGGGAAATGAGAATTGATTCAACGTTTCATTTATGTGTTTTTGACTTCAAGGTCTTTTGTATTAACTAGATCTCTTTAAAAACATCCTACAGCTGTTTAAAACACAAGACTCACAAACTCCTCGCCATGAAACAGAGAACCAGCTCTTCACCCTTGCTAGGGTGCAGAAATGTTCATGGGAGTTTCCTCATGACAAACTATAACCTTGACCTCTTCCCGGGGAGGTCCAAGTGTAACACAACGAGGATCAGCATCTCTAAATCTAAGGCCTTGAATCTCAACTGGAAAAGGATGCATTTGTAATTCTGGGTTGGGGGAGATATCTTTAACTGGAGGAGTTTAAGGTCTTGTTCATGATTAAGGGAAGGATGGAGTGAAAGATCAGCAGGTGGGTCACTCTGAATCGGTCTGTTGTGATGAAGAGGGGGATGAGCCAGAAAGCAAAGTTCTCGATTTACTGGTGGATTTAGGTTCCAACCCTCATTTTTGGTAGAGCTTTGCGTAATTGCTAAAAGAACAAGATTACAAAAATACAGCCAGCCAAAAAGAGTTTCCTTTGAAGGGTTGCCAGCCTTGATGGGGTGAGAAACTTGGACATCTGGAATGGTTTAGAGCCATTGCTTGACCGTGTTAAGGGAAGCCAGCTCAGGTGGTTTGGGCATGTGGTCAGGATGCTCCCTAGATGCTTCCTGACATAGATGTTTTTGGGCTTGTTCTGCTGGGAGGAGATCTAGGGGCAGACCCAAAATATGCTGGAGGAAATATATCTCTAAGAGATGACCTGGGGACACCTGAGAAGGCCTTGGGATCCCACTGGGAGAGGACAGTCTGGGCTTCCCTGCTAGGGCTGCTGTTCCCACAACCCAGACCAGAATAACCAAGTCCAAGCACATGGTTAACCAAGGCGTTCTTCCTGCACTCACAATAGAAATGGCGTCCTATTAGGGTGACTGTGGGAAAGGGGCACCAAGGGGGAATGAAGCAGAGGAGTGACAGCTCATTCAGCTCCAGTCCCCTTCAGTTGGATCTAATCATTGGCCACTTGGCAGGAGCCTTCTTTGAGCCGCCTGTGTTATTAGTCTCCTGGCTGCTGTAGTCCAAGACGATCACTCAAAAGGTCCATGGTGCAACTTTATGGCTCTGCAGCACTCTGGACATACACACACTCACTCACAAATGATATTGTGATATACCGCCCAATTTTTATTCAATCAACATGCCCTGCATGTGTGCTTTCATACATGAAAACATACATACACACTACATGTGCTGATCATCACAACCAGTTTGTACTATGTAAACATTTGGCTGCACACACTCAAGCACACATAGAGTCAAATAAAAACAAGTTCACCATCACCAGGGGAAAGCTGTTGTAAAAGATTTTATGGGGCCAGAAAGTGAAACATTCACTGTCTAGTCTGGTTGTGATGATCATCTCTCATGACTGATGCTCATCTTGGTCTCTTCCTTATCTCTCTCTTTTTCCCCTTCTATCTTTCCTCTTCATCTTCCCTTTTATGTTTGCCACCCACACTCATCTTTTCTCCTCAGCCTCCATCCTAACCTTAATTTCCTGCTCAACATCCCTACTATTATACTGCAACACACAGGAGAATAAAGGTGTGTGTGTGTGTGTGTGTGTGTGTGTGTGTGTGTGTGTGTGTGTGTGTGTGTGTGTGTGTGTGTGTGTGTGTGTGTGTGTGTGTGTGTGTGTGTGTGTGTGTGTGTGTGTGTGTGTGTGTAGTAGACCTGCTGGCTTAATGCTGCAAAAATCCTGGACACCCACTGCATACACTCATAGCTCTGAACATTATAAAAACATGTAGCTTCTATACATTCTGAGTGCATACACTCAAGGCACAGACCCTATGCTTTCAGACAAAAACCCACAAACACACACACACACACACACACACACACACACACACACACACACACACACACACACACACACACACACACACACACACACACACACACACACACACAGGTTGTTTGTGTCACCATTGTGTAGTTTGGTACTGTGGCTACATGCGAGTCTGTCCTTGAGACTCAAAACAGGCTCAGACTGGCCAAGCAAATAATTACCTCTCAGTGTTGAGCCAATCTGGCCCCACCCAGCACATGGAGGAGGCGCTCACACACACACACACACATACACACACACACACACACACACACACACACACACACGCACGCACGCACGCACACACACACACAGACTGATCCTGATTTCATCTACAAAAGAACTTGAAGAAAACCATCAGTCTGAGGTTAAGGCAATTTTCAAAAAGATCCTGGAAAAATTAAGGTCAGCAGAGTTCAATGTAATCTTGTTTTTTTATCTGAATCAACTATTTTAGCTCTTGTTATTTAGGACTTTATCTTACACTGTTTAAGGATAAAAACAAGCTAAAACAAATGCAACTGCAATCATATTTTTGATATGTGAAGATGTTTTGCTTCATAGCCAAGATCATTCTCAAATCAAAACCAAAAGGTTGGAGTGTTGCACCTTTCTGTTCCAGTTTCAGTCCTCTTCACATTTCAGTTTCAAACCTGAACCGTCTTAACCTGCTAGGATTAACTGAGACCCTCCACCAGCATTTCACCATTTAAAAGTGTTGGTTATTTTAACATTCCAGAATTTTGTATCTAATTAAACTGTTTGGTTTGCTTTTTTTTTATTTTATTTTTATTTTATTAATGTCAGTCAGCTTTGAAAACTTTTGTTTGAGTAATTATAACTTGTGTGACCTAAAATAGTTAGGGCAGAGAAAATAATGCATTTTGTTCTAAAATGTACCAATACTAAAGCATACTTCATTATTTGATCCAAGATCATTGTTTTATCTTGATCTTTCATGATGAAGGGGACTTTTATCACCTCGGCAAAAACATCAGGATGAAGTCTGGGGAGGCCTGTATGTTGAAGGTCATAATTTTGTATAAGAAACTTGCAGCATATACTGTTTAAATCCAGAAAATGCTTCCATTCTTATCCATTCGTTCTACATAGTTCTTGTTTCACTGCTGCAACAGAAGCCTAAAGCCAGATTGTTATGCAGAGCACAGAGTCAAATAGTGACAGAATTTATGTTTTGTTGTGGAAAACCCAACATTATAAACTGTCATTTCTTAAACTAAATATGTAGTTTATATCTAGTCCTGCAAATATATTATTACTATTTAAAATATCTGTGCTATGCAGTTGTTTTAAAAGAACGCAAGACAGCATGACGTAGAGTGCTTGCTTTAGAATAAACATGTATCATGCCTGAAGAAAGCAAAACACTTTAGCCTTTTTTTAAACAAACTATCATAAGATCAAACATAGTTTAAACATAAAATAGGCAAATCCTTTGTTTGGGTTTGTAAATAAGACAGAATTACTATTTTACTTTTATATTTCTGGTAACCCCTTCTGGCATTATGATGAAATACAAAAAATAAAATAAAGTAAAGACCCATTATTCCTTGAAGGAATGCATATCACACTGCCTTCCATGCTAGAGTTTTAAACTAAGATCATATTATGTTAGGAAATGATGGAGTTTTAGGTGTTTTGGTAAAATCTTGAGAACAACATTGTGCTCATCATAACTTAAAATCACAAGATCTCACGTGACCTGTCTGCACTCAGAGTATGTGTTGAGAATGACTCTTAATCATGTGAAGTTGTAGCATTCAGTTCTGTTTTGTTTAAAATATGGGATAAAATCCTAAAACATCTCAGTTTTCTTTGTATTGTAATTTGTCAAAGATTCAGGTGGACTAAACCATCTGGCTCAGTTTGGTTAGTTTTGTTTTTGCAGAAATGGTATGCCAACATCTCAACACCAACAGAACATTTGTTTAATTAATCCAAAATCATTTGACATTTTTCTCTTTTCTGCTGCTGCGCCCTCTTTAGTGTCAACATTTCATTAAATCCTCTTCCTGTTGCCTCACAGATATTACTAATATCCTACATCTGTAAACAGTCACTAGTGTGGAAAATTGATGATATTCCCCATTAAAGTGGGAGTTAACAAGACAGTCAGTGTGTTCTGCCAGACGCTGTCCTCACAAGCTTAGAGTACCCCACCCCCACCAAAGCTTTTTCTACGTGTGCTGAGTGTGTTCTGGCTCCAAACGGACCATGCTGTCCCATTTTCCCAGAGAGGAACTAACATAATATAGAAGAAAAAGCAAGAAGCCTAGAAGCAGAATTAGATCCCTTATTTTAGTGGCTCCTCCTCAAAGTTCTCAGTTTCTTTTACATCATTTCTTATTTGTGTTATCAGACAGGACATGGGCAACAAATCTCACAAGGGGGGAATTGTTGCTTTAGGCCACCGTTCAGTGGAGCAGCTTGTACAGCAGTTTAACAGCTCCTTTTCATTACAATTCATCTTTCACTCAGTTCCTGTAACATCCTCCTCTCTCTGTCCATTTACTGACATCATCCCTCCCATCCATTAGCTCTTGTTCTCCGTTGGACTCGCCGTTCAGAGATCGGATCAGTATTAATTATGTGTGTCTCATGTGTGCGACTAGCAGAAGTTCTTGAATGCTGATAGATCACAATGAGTGGGAGAGAGTGTGGGAATAAACACCCGAACATCCAAATGTCCACGATTACATCCATCCCAGACAGGACGGTTATATACACACACACAAACACACACACACTCACAAATTCTTTATCTGATCTTGTATCAGAGCAGAAGCCTCCCTCTGCTAACGATAAGCTGCCCTTTGATACCCTTTTACTGCCATCTTTGAGTAACACAAATGCAGAGAGTAAAAGAATCTGTGAGAAAAAGAGAGAATTCACATACACACATGTATACATATACATACCTATACTATATAACATACATACACATATACCAATACATATACACACACACGCACACCCAGGCTTCGGACCAACCAAGTGTGACCCAAACTGTCAAATCACTTTGATCCATGCCTTCTTTTTCACTGAGAGGAGAAAATAGCTTCTTCCTTTTTGCCTTAAAGCACATCACCTGGGTGCAGACACACACACGCACATGCACACACTCACACACAATCACAACATAATGGTCATGGTCTGCATTGCCAGCTCTGGTTCCCCCTAATTGCCTGAGAGGATGGAGAGAGCTGAAAAGCAGAGATGGGAAAATGAAAACTGCAAAATGTAACCACATTTGTTGAGCGGTGCATCTGTTTATCAGCTCCAGAGCAAGAGGAGGTGGGAGAGGATGATGATGATAATGATGATGGTGATGAAGACGGCAGTCTGATAGAAAAACAGAGGCTGTTGTGTCTCATTTAGGCTAATAAAGCCCCTTGTTATGTCAAACCTGGCTCTATGGCAGCACGTTATCAATAGGAGCCAAACGTTTGGCCTTGGTTTGCGTTCCAATGACATTAAATCAGGTTGCTGCAGGTCAAACAGCAGGTTAGGGGCTGATGTCAGATTAGATGAACTCTATTAAATCACTTTCTAAGAGTAAAACTAAGTAATGTTCAGCTCAATAGTCTGTTAATCTTCCACATTTTGCATTACGCAGCAATAATTTGTTAAATTATGCAGTCAGAACACAATTAAAGTCACTCAAAACTGTACAGTAATAAGATTAGTGAGTGATAATTTATTGCCTCTAATATTGTAATATTTAAACACTAAATTACTTAAACCATGATCTGGTTTTTGATTATTTGAATATTACTGATTGAAGGATTGAAAAGTGTTTATATAAAACTGTCTTTCTGTAAATGGATGTGTTTTATAGAGGACATAAGCAGGAGGGATAAAGGGATAGTTCTTCACAGCTTTTAAAGTGAATCTCTAAAGAATGAAAAATCAATTGCACCCAAAATTCTGCTGCCTTTATGAATGAATTAGTTTTATAACTGAGACCAATAAAAATCAACTCATTTTATACTAAAATGTGTGAACTATGCCAAAGTGTGAACTTACTTTTACTTTTTATATTAGTTTAAAAACAAAGGGACTGAACTAAATGTGTTCTGTCCAGAGTAAAAGGTTAAAAAATAGTTAATATTTAGTGATAAAAAAATGTCATAGTTCATCTTTAATGTTTCATGCATTCTTAAAAAAGTAATAAGTTAAAAATCATCAATACACAGTCAGTATTGGTTTCTCTGCATTTTATTTTGAAGGTGTAGTTTGTAGTTGCAAAGTATTATGGGTAGCAGAAGCAGTAGTCAGAAAGAGAGACAACGTTACACGAAAGCCTGCTCATTTGTGTCCAAACTTCAACTTTGGTGCCTTAAATCTTTATTTACACCGTCGAAGGCAATGGCTGTAAGTTAAAGGAGTGTTTTACTAACTTTTATGCCTTATAAGATCTGATTTAGAGATCGTTTGTTAGTATGTTGTTACCAGAAATTAGTCTTATCCCAGAGTTTAGCTTGTTTAGCTTAGAGCACTCTGTATTAGCATAGGAATGATGCTAACGATCAAATTAGCATATGAAAAGATAGCTAAAATGATTGTTTATCTTTGTTAACAGCTAAGGTTAACTTTAAGAACACGTTTTATGGCTCTAGCTATGTTTTATTACATTTATTTTCACATGACAGAGCTAATGCAGATTTTGTTTGTTTATTTTAGTTTCACTCGACCCTTTCATCGAGCTTTTCAAGCAACAATTGTAGACGATTGTAAGCTGTCAAGAAGACTGTATTAAAGGAGCAAGACGCTCAGTTTCCTGGCTCATGAAAATCGAGTTTGGCTTGCTGTTGACCTGCGTTAACATACACAGTGTATCTAACACGTAGCGATGACAGTACAAAATGAGTCTCAGTCTGAAATCTGCATCTTTCCTCAGCAATTTTTAGGTGAGATTAATGAGATTAATTAATTACAGATCATAATTAATTAATCTCTCAATTTTTTAAATTGATGATCGCACTACTTTTTAGGTTTTTCTTTTGTTGTTGTTTTTTACTTGGTAAATTGTATTCTGGAACTTTAATTAATTATAATAGAACATTATTATGAAAGTAATTTTATTTTTGATAAAACCCTTTAGCTTGGTATTCAGTCTACATGCTGTATAGGGCAGTGAACTCCCAAGAGGATGTGATGTGCTTTGCCAGCGTAACAAATCTACCATTAGGATATGTCTACCATTAGGATATGACACGTAAATCAAATCAGTTCTTTGTGAGTTTCAATAAAATCCACCCAGGGGCTCAGGAGATATTTTGCTGGCAGAAAGAAAAACAAACAGACAAATAAAAAGTTTTGCAACAATAATGTTTTATTGGCCAGTAGGGAACCATTTATGCAAAACATGTGCTGCTTTTTGGAATTAAAAGCTCTACACTAATAAAGAAATGCATCACAGTAATAATCACTACTTTTCAGTTGTCATAATTTACCAGGAAATAATCCCAGATTTAGATCAATTTGATGTGAGTTATAGAAGTGTGTTACGGTGTGTTTTGTGTGCAGGCACACGTTGGCCTGTTTGACGTAGTTAAAACTGCTGAGGCATAAAATTTGCAGCTGCACACATCAGCAGATGATGCACTTCCTGAATTATTGATGGAAATGAAAACAACTCTTCATGTTTTCTTTCTGCTCTGTGTTTCTTTTCTCTCTCAGCCGTTTAGCAGTTTAACAACTCTTAGGACAGCAACCTCTTTGATTTATATTTCAAGCAGATGCACACAGAACCCAGCTAGTTTTTGGTATTATAAACCATAAAGTTGGTATGTTTTTCACTGACGAAGTCAGACGTCAGTGAGAAGCAAGTGGCAGGTGGAGGATTGCATCGTGATTGAGCATGCAAACTTTCCTTCTATCAATCTTTTTAAAAAACCCTCTTATTTCCAATTTCTCTACAATTTCTGTCCACCACCTCAAACCTAATTTTTCTCCTTGTTATTTTCCTATTCTGTTTTTCCCCTCACATGCCTTCCTTTCCTGTTCAGTTTTTTTCCTAAGTGAGCAGAGTGTTGAGGGATGAGAGGAAGAAGAAAACACCAGGGATTGAAAGATGGTAAGAGAGAGAGGGAGGGAGCATTTATGGCCAAATAAAGAGCCGGCCTTAATAATTTACTCTGCCCTGCAGCCATGAGCCAATCAGAACCCATCGCTTCCATAGAAATGAGAGCAGTAAAACACACAGAGAAGCAGCTACATTGGAACTGACAATACCTTGATTATATGATGAATAGTTTGACGTGATACAAAAAGGAGCACTGAGACGTTCACTGTCAAAGAGTCAATAAAGCTGAGATGTCCACCGAGGTTGTCAAAAGATCATGTGATTACTTTATGACATTTTCCCTGACAACACGTAGGTCTTGTAGGTTTTCTCTGGATACACTGAAATATTTATGAGCAGAATGATGGAGCTTGTCGTGGAGGTCAGAAATAGCAGTTGGTTTTCCCGAAGAAGAGCACATGTGGAGCTTAATGCACTGAAAATTAAATCAAATTCTCAGCCACTTGAGAGCTAAACACAACACTGATCTTTTATCATCTCATTGTGCAAACTGGTTACTACGTTGTCAAACATCAGCGCACCGCAGGATGACCTTTGGAGCAACGTTTTCATTACTTGTGGTAATATTTCTGGGAGAGAGTTCAGGTGGAGGTCAAGCTCTGGGTGAGGAGTGACAATATTCAGTTTGTGTCACCCAAAGGTGAAAGTCATCGGTATAAATGGATAGAAGACGTCTGAATGCAAACTGGAAGTTGAAGCCAATCAGGAGTGAGCGCCCCCTGCAGGCTGGTTACAAAATAATTAAGTCCCGCCCCCAACGCTTAAACAAATAGGCAAGGTTTTGTCTTTTTTCTTTTAAAGATGGACATTAAATAACAATTTTCAGGTCTTAAATCTTGTTGATTCATACAGATTTTGCTGCTTTAAGTCCAAATATGTATTTTCCCAACACATTTAGCTGCATATATTTTGTTGATGCTTCAAATGCACCATGATTGTGTGACGGCAAGACTTTCAGGCCCCCATGAGTTCTCAGACGTCAGGCCTATAATTGGAGGCTTTAGTTCAGAATTTCAACAACAGATGAAAACTTAACATTTCTATAGTCTATGGCAGAAGTGGACTGGAGTCGGATGACATGGACTCAGGTCAGACTTGAGTCCCATTACGTAATTTAGGTCTTTACTTTAAAAGTTGTGAAAGACTTGGGATTTGATTCGGATTTGAACACCAATGATTTGTGACTTCACATGAACCTGAGCCTGTTGACTGGAAAATAATTTATATTCTAGGAAAACATTAAAAAACAAATTTAATAAGAAATTCTACATGAGCACAACCTTTTGTAGATCAAGCTTAAGAAGCATTTATAAGTTCTGGCCATTATTTCTTTTTTCCATGCAATTAAATCACTAATTTGTTCTAGTGACTTGTTTAGGACAGGAAACGCAAAGATTAGGACTTGACTCAAGACCTGCACATCTTGGAGCTTGACTTGCCCTAAGACTTGAGTAGGGAGACTTGTGCCTCATTTGTGACTTGCAAAACAGTGACTTGGTCCCACTTCTGGTCTGAGGTCACATTATTTCAAGGGCTCATGAAAATAAAACTCCAGGCTTAAACACATTACACTTATCATAACTGCAGCTACTTTTTGCACCTGTTTTTCTGATTCACTATAGACTAAAGTATATGTTACAACTTCGTGATTTTAAGAAATGCCTGGAGCAACAACAAGCCATCTCAGTGTTAAGGAGCTGTAATTTTTTTTCTTCTGTGGAAGACATCTCCATATGGTGGAACCTTTTTTACTTGACATACATTTATAAATGTATTAAAGAAACAAGAAATCTCACAAGAAGCCTTTTATTTTGTCTTTGATATGAGAAATATATCGATGCTGCTTTGAGACGCGGTGCTGGGGGTCTGTCAGCCTCAAGAGTTTTGTCTGTGAAGCTGTTAGTAAAAACCAAAGATGTAAAAATATGAATGAAGCATTTCTGTCTGTTGTTGTTGTTGGTCAAAACAAAAAAGATGCCGGAATATCTTCAGTTACAGGTTTTGTGGTTACACGTTTGGTTTTGGGATGTGGGGCTGAAAGTCCCACCCACTTCTTCTTGCACAATCATGATATTTTATAAGCGTAAAAAAACAATTAATAAGCATTGAATAATAAATTAATTAATTATAACCAAATGTGTAAGAAAAATTAATATGTGCACAATCAACGGTAAGGTAAGAGCTACATAAATCAGCAAAAATCAACACCTGGAAAAAACTATCTCACTATTTAGTTTTTTTAGCTAGGCAAAATGTCCCATTCATTTAAATGGAAGGCGTTGCTTAAACTTTATATGGCAGCCAGCCACTAGGGGGTGCTTGTTTTGTTTTAAGTTTCAACTTCCAAATTATGTTCCTGTGCCTATAGAATATATGTTGATGGTATTAAAACCATACCATAAAATTACAGCTTAATTGAGTAAAGTTGGAGTTTGTAAAGAAAATTCATATACTTTTGCTAAAATGTCATTTTTACACACATTTTGTATTTCACAGACTCTCATGAAGCTGATAAGTCATCGTCTGTTCCTTGCTGCCACTGCTGTAAATGAGGTATTTTGAAGGTGTCCTGGAAGCATTTTTAGCCTTTGGATTAGCCACTTTGCACTATCCAGCAGGTTTCTGAGTTGGTCAGTATAAGAAAGGTCACCTTACCCCCACAAATGATTGATCCATAACCCTCTGAGACTGCAGACAGAGCACAGGGATGGGCTGAACAAGAAATTTAATAAGAGGGAAGGATAGAAGAGGACAAATAGAAGGAAAAAAATCAATCAATATTATAACGGTGGTTGAAGACAGTAAAACATTCTAACTGAATCTTAATTATAAAACAATTACAGCCTGTGGGTAAATCTTCAATTAACTAATGAGGCGGTTGACGATTGATCAATGCTGGACCAATTCCTTATTTGCATTGAGGGTTTTTATGTGATGTATTTGTGTTTTGCTGTGGACATTGAAAATTTGCAAAAAATAAAAGATATTGATAGTGACGGATATTGATGAGAAAAGGAGAAGTGAGCTTGATTGTGTGTTTTCATAAGTAAGTGTCTTTACATTTAAAAGCTTCAAAGGTAATTTCAGGATCCACCTTTGAGTAAAACCATACTTTGTATCACAGCAGCCACAATTAACACATTATTAGCAGGCTCACACATCTTCTACTCATTGTTATGAGATTTCTTTGCAGTTATCACAAGTGATTAGGTTTTTAATTCAAACTTCACAACAGATGGCGGTCTTTAAATCAGTGAAGTGTCAGCAGGGTACATTCAGCCCGCCGTAATGTAACATGCAAGACAAGCAGCAACAGCATTAGTCCTGGTAATGTGCAACTTGACTCGGTGAAAGATGACAATGCATCATCATTAAGTAAAGTAGAGGCAGTGTTCCAGACCTTGAAGCTCCTTTGTGTAGCCTGTAATCTGTAACTTGCTTTTTATTCTCTGGACCAACTCTGTGGGCCAGTGGTGTCCAATTCTGGTCCTAGAAGACCATTACCCTAATTGTTTTATTATTAATCTATGCAAGCTGGCTGTCAACATGGTGCCATTTTCCCATCTTTGTGCCAGGCTCTGCTGCCGTCACAATGAGAGGCAGTCAGCCAGCCACATCATGGGTGCTATCTGCCATTTTTCATGTCCATGAAGGAGGTGGATGAGCAGGTGCTGAATGTGCAGAATAAGAACAAAAGCTTATTGGTTGAATAGATCCTAAACCAATGTCAACACCACCGTCTGTAGCAAGGCTTCAAGATGGCTGTCAGATTCATTCACAGCAACATAACGTCTCAGGAGTCGTTCATAGTCAGGTTCAGGTGCAAATTTGTCCTCCACTGGTAAACTGGTGGATGTATGGATACAAGCCTAGAGTGGCTGAGATCTAAAGGAATGACCTGGTGTGAAATTACCATGATACCAGGATGCCATTTCTGAGGAACAAGGAGAGGAGGAGCTAAAATGTTACTGCGTTCAAATCTTTATATGTTGTCTCAGCTTTTTTTAAAAAAGAGCTGAGGTTATAGCTCTCAATGTGTGAATAAAAATCTAAAAAAACAAAACAATAACAACAAAAATCAATAAACAGAATGTCATAGTGGACTTGATAACAAGCAAATCAGCAGTGTTTGGGTAACTTTCCTGCTGCAACACATCAAATTCTGTGGGTGAATTACCTGTTCTGCATGTTCTCTAGTTCTGCAGAAACCTGTCAATCACCATCTGAATCCAATTAGGTGTGTTGCATCAGAGAAACATCCAACACATGCAGGATATTAGCCCTCAAGGGCCAGAATTGGACACCACTGACTGCAGTAAGGTTTAAGAGGGACCACCATAGATATCAGTGTTTTGACTTTGCGAGGAACAGAAAGCGTATTTTGTACAATTGAATATGTATGCTATAAATGAGAGAAGTCAAGCAACATTTCACTATATGCACTTGCAGCTTTTCCCCATTAAACATGAGATGGACAAATAATGTGAAGGTCATTTCAGGTCGTCTCGTCATGCTTGACTTCAGATAGCATCACTGATTGAAAAGTACACACTAAACACTTATGGTATAGTCAGCGTCACAAGTGTTATTGTAAAAAAGCATCTACAAAAGTGGATATAATTGATGATACCCTTTTGTTAAAGAGAGAAAAAACCCATATGGTTACAAAATAACGTAGAACTGACAATAAAAATAATAATTAAAAATGAATATCCATCGATACATTTTCTGAACTTCTTCCTCCAGTAAGAAAACTGGTGTCTATCTCCAGCAGTCACAGGGCAAGAGACAGGGGACACCCTGGACAGGTTGCCAGTCCACAGTCACTGAAACCAGTTCAAGGGAGGAAGTTCCAGGAGGAAGCCCATGTATGCATGGGGAGAACATGCTAACTTCACACGGGGAGGCTGCAGCCTGAAAGTGAACCTACAACCTCCATGCTGTGAGGTAATAGTGCTACCAACTGCACCACCATGCAGCCCATTACTGAAAATCAAATTATAAAAGTGAGACATTGCTATAGTGGTTCAACAGAATAATTAATAAAAGAACTAATCAAACTGGCCTGGACAAAATGATTGTATAAAATTTAGTATTTTGCTAGTTCTTCAAATCAGAGACATTTCTAAAGGAGACAAAAAAATCATAAAACAGGCAGATGAGCATCATTTGTACAAAAAACTGAATCTATGGAAGGATTGGGGGCTTGCACGTTTTATGTTTGTTTTACTCAAGGTTGCTTTTGCAAGACTGCAGCTGTCATTGCATCTGTATTCCAATAGCCAAGACAATGTCTGTGGTTGGCTGCAGGATAAAGAAACATAGACGAATGAGACAGACTTGGAATAAAAATGAGGGTTTAGTAATCAGAAGGAGAGGAGGAACAGGCAGGAGGTCTTGTTGGAGCGGGAGACGAAGCATTAATCAGCAGCAGGTGGGATAATTGCAGGAGGGGGAGCATTTAGAGGACGCTGACACTGCAGCTCATCAAGTCATAACTGGCCATCAGGTCTCACTGCTCCACCACACAGGAGCACAAAGGAGCATTTAGCATGCATCTGGTGAGCTGACTGGATGAAAGGGAAAATTAAATTGCTTAATGGCCGAGGATCATTCAGAATGTGTCAGAATAAACTTACAATCAAATCACACTGAGTTGAATGGTTTCATCAGTGGGCCACATCAAAAATAATAAAGCAGTTAGCAGAGAATTAAACTGGCTGACAGGAGAGTTTGAGCTGATCTAAAAGAAAACAGATACACTGCCACTGAAACGTCAAAACCACCGATCAGTATTCTGACAACATTCACACCTTTTCTGTCAAACTCTGAAATTAATATGATGAAATCAAGTTTTTTCTGATCCATTATGTATGTGCTTAAAGTTTAAATTAGATAGAAATGTCTTTTTATTATCTTTGCATGAAGTGTAGAACATGATTTAGTAGCTATAGTCAGGTATCGGGGTGACCTGAATGCTGACAGCATATGATCGCTGAAAGGGGAAGTGAAAACCATTATTATATTTCAGTGGAAAGAATACATTAGAGGTCAACCTTCTTTCATTGAAGTTGGTGTGTTGAAAGCAGAAAAAAAAATACAGATTTGATTGACTCAGATAAGAGCTAGAATGGTGCTGGTTATAAAGCTGGCTTCTCCCCGGCTACAGCACTTATGTTTCCAGTCTGCAGTGGTCAGGAGTCAGGACATAATGGAGGTCCAAGGCAGGAAAACATCAAACTGGTGACAGAGCAACTAAAGCTCAATTGATCCCATGAAGAGAAAAAAGCCTCTTCTCCAGTCCTGGAGAAGGGTTATTGTGTCTGAAAGTGTTGAAAAAGTTCAAGCTGGTTTCTGATAGAAATGTGTCAGAACACAAAGTGCCCACAGCTAAAGAAGTATACAATGAGCTGAGGTGGCCTGGGTTGATAAATCACATTTTATTATGTGTAAAACCAGGACCATGTGTGCCAGTTTCCTGGAGAAGACACGTCATCAGGATGCACTAAAGCAGCCAGAGTTTTAGATTATGTTCTGCTTGAAAACCTCAGGTCCTGCCATCCAGATGGATGTTGCTTTGACATGTTTTACCTTACTTAAAGGGAGGGTTCAGTTTATTTGAGTGTTTCTATGAAAATGGTACAAACAATGAAAATCTTACCTGTTGTAGATACCTCTTTGAACAACCTCAGTTTAGAGAGACAGAGATGAGTTCAGATGAGCGAATAATGCAGTGGTTACTAATTAGTACCATCCTGCTGCACATTGTAGCCGTTTCCTGCACCAACACACCTGTTTTAAATGAAAGAGTAATTAACAAACTTCTGCAGAACTCAACATGATGAGGCGGTGTTTTTAGATCATTTGATTCTGGTGTGTTCGAACTCAAAACATGTGGAGCTCACAGGATGGTATCCCTCAAGGACCAGAGTTGGTGACTGTTACGACCCCTTGGAATGTCTAGGAATAATAAACAAAGGGATCTAACAAAAAGTGCTCCAGAGACAAGGTTTACGATTTTACCAAAATGTTTTATTATTCACTCCCTCAGAAAACAAGCAGGAAGAGGCTGAAACAAAAGAAGATATTAGTAAAAAAATAAAACTCAACTAAAAAGGGAGGATAAACAAACAAAACGCTGGGGAGAATAATTCTACAACCCAGGATAAACTATATAAATTCACTATTTTTACTACTAACTATTAAACTAACAACTATTATACTAAACTAAGATTATTATAATAAACTAAGAACTTTATATTAGACTAAGGATTATTATATTAAACTAAGAACTTTATATTAAACTAAGGATTATTATATCAAACTAAGAACTTTTATACTAAACTAAGGACTTTTATACTAAACTAAGGGCGCTCGACTAAGGAGGATATTAACTATAAAGATTCAAAACGACGCACCAAACAAAAGGCTCTTTTAACAGAGCTGCAGACTCCTGCACTAAAACGAACACTAGTCTATATCTTTACTCCGCCGCTCTCTCTATCTGTGACTCCACAGCCTAGTTGGGGGACGTCAGTACCGCTCTCCGCTCTGAGTCCCACTCTGTACTGATCGCTTCCTCCTTTTAACCTGTCTGAAGACGAGCCCTGATCAATCTAAATCTGCAGCAACATTTCAGCGCGCCGCTGTCCAGGGTGCTGAACCGCCGCCGGACAGACTGGACCCCTCTGCCTCTGACAGCCACCCGTAACAGTGACCCCTGTAATTATAAACCTAAATGGAGTCATTTATGAAGGGTTTCTACTTTCTCTTATCTCAAACATTTCATAGCAGCTCAAACAACTGTTGTTTCATAAATTTTTACACCACAACACATTTTACATTTTTAGTTTTAAAATATAAATTCCATGGTTATTTGCTACAGAAATTAGCTGCCAAGCTAACTACTGAAGCACTTATGGCTGGAATTTCATTATAATTTTACTGGAATAAACATGACACGTGAAATGTTTAGCAATGTAAAGATTATAACACATTATAACTGGTCCCATGACTAGTTGTCAACTCATCCGTCTGATCACAACTCATAGCTGTTTCTGTCTCTGACAGCGTGGAGCCAGATTCTCCAGCAGCTCTTTGAAGGTCCACTGGAGTCCATGTACTAACAGGTTAATGTGTTGCAGTCAAAAGGTTGAATGCTCAATTTAAAAGAGTCTGCATGTAAATTGTGGGAATCTTTGTATATATCATCACGTGTTGAAAAATGCTGGAGTTAAAGGGTCAGATCTTAAAAACACAACAATCAGTTAGCACTTAGTATGTGTCAGGATGACTCTCAGCTACTAGGACACCAAATTTGAGCTCAACACCTGTAAAACTGACTGAGTTACAACCGTTTGTGGGTTTGATATGGTTGATTAGCTGTAGTGGCCATCTTGGATTGCAATGACTCCAAAAATAAACAAGTTGTAGTCGAACATTCAAAGCTCTGTTTAGTGCTTCAAGATATGTTCTGCTATTAATAAAGACAAATAAACACACACACACACACACACACACACGCGCGCGCGTGCGTGTATGTTTTAATTGTGTGTCAGCTTTCTCTATAAAGCTGAATGCATGTCCTAAACTCTCAGCTTCTGACGCAAACACAGGTGTAACCACTGAGACTGACAGTTCTTATAGAATATTTTATTTTGTCATCTTATAGTTAAATTTTGCCTCCAACATGTTGTTTACAGAAATGATTGCTCTCTTATATTATTGACTAATTAATGGCTACTTGTTACTGAAAAAGAATAAAAACGACTTTCAGTGAATGAACGGATCCATTAAATGCAGCATTAGATATTTTCTGTGTCCCTGCTGTGTTTCTAAAATGAAGTGGAATCAGAACAAATCCCCCCCTAAAAGGCTATTAATATGCTGAGATTAGTCATTTTAACAGTAGATCCATTTTATTGTCTCACTAACTGATGTAGACATAAAATGTGATGTATCAGTTTATTGGGCTTTTTACTGAGGCTTAATATTTTTCAGTGTGTTTGTTTTGTTTTTATGATGGGATTTTTACTGGGAGCTTTATTGCATCATGGCAAGTTTTCATTTCCACCTTGGATAATAAAAGCTGATGGTGTGAATTGTGACCAATAAAGCATTTTAAAGTCTAAAGCTTTCACGTGCAGGGTTTTTAAAGCCTTGAAACATGTGGATTTGTATTTCTACATAAATGTATATTTAAATTATTAGTTCTTCTTTTAACCTGACTATTAGAGAGCAAAGATCTGGTGTGTTGAAGCAGAATGGCTCAATTGTTTGAGAGGTATGCGCTTGATAAAAGGTGCAGTCTGAGAGCATTGATTTTCCTCCTCATGTTAAAAAGCTTTTATTGACATGGCATTTTCTCACTAGAAAGGTTACAGCAGAGGAAAAAAGAGAGGGAAACAGAAGGTGAAAAGCAAATAGATGCAGCACTTTAAGAGTTTTCTGTGAATTCACCCCACTTTAGCCCACTTTAAGGTTTGCATCATCCTTTGAAATTGCAGAAGAACCTCTACTTACTCACAAAAAAGACACAGAAATATGTCCCTTAAAATAAAATCCTCTAGAAGTCTTTGTGATCAAAGTAGGAAGGAAGGGATGAGAACGATTAAATCCTGTGATTCAGACATACACATTGATTAAAGCTCCAGGAGGATGAGTCTGGAACTCTTCATCACCTCTAAAGTATCGCCCATAATGATAATCTCTTTGTGAAACATCATAATTTCTCCATAAAAAGTCATAAAGCTTCACAGCGCTTCGTCTCTGGAGAGCCAGACGACGCCTCACTGCTGACGCAGCACTAAATCACCCCCTCATCCTTCTTCCTCCAGCTCCCTTTTGGATTTCCAATGGAAAAACAGGCTCACGGTCAAAAAACTTTTCCTGTTATTTCTCCTCTTTCATGTAACTTATTTTGCATTTCAAGCTCTAGTTGTTAAAAAAAAAAAAACCTCTGCAACAAAGACAGTTAATAAGCACACATCATTTGCATGTGTTTGTTTAGGGTTGTGTGCAATGAGCCTCAGCCTGGTTTAGTGGTTTGTTGTCAACTTTGAGCTCATTTGGTTCCACTACAGATTTTAAATGGTAAATGGCCTGTATTTATATAGCGCTTTCTAGAGTGTTTTACACTCCCCAAAATGCTGTACAACACAACAGTCATTCATCCATACACACACACACTGATGGCAGTTAGCTTCACTTTAGCCACAGCTGCCCTGGGGCAGATTGTCAGAGGCTGGACTCACCGCACACAATCTGGCGCCTATGGACCCTCCTCACCACCATCATCAGGTAAGGTGGGTGAGGTGTTTTGTCCGAGGATATGGCGACAATGTTACCCAGCAGGAGCTGGGATTAAACCTGTGACTCTCTGGTTACTAGACCGGCCACTCTACCAACTGAGCTATACGCCGTCCATTTTAAGGTGAAGCTAAGATTTTTTAAAGTGGGCTTTTGTGGAAAAAGTTATGAAGAATTAATATCCCACCTGTTGTGGCTAGCTCTTTAAAAAGCCACAGGTTGGAGAAACAGAGATTAACTCTGACTAGACGAACAAGCTAACAGCAAGCCACAGCTGAGATAGTTCCAAAGTGGATTAAATCAGTGTTAAAACAACTGCAGTCTCTCATAGAGTTTAATGCAAATGTTCTTTTAACATGCTATAAATTAGGAAACACACAGTTATTACACGTTAGTTGCGTCAGTGGAGCTAATTAACCACTTCTGGTTTAGCAATGTTGCTCCGCTTTTCATTTACATTTTATCATCTTACCAGTTTTGTAGAGCTGTTGTTAGCAAGCTTTTTAGCTTCTGACCCACAAAATTAAAATAGTAAAGTCTTGTGACCCCAAATACTGCTTCATAAAAACATATAGGCATAATAAAAACAAAAACAGCTTTAACTTGTATTTTAATCTATATATCAATGTATGGCTATTATTTTTAGCCCTTAATCAATTATTTAAAAAATATATTTTATGAATTGTTTTTCAGGGTGTTCTATTTTATTTCTGGAGACCATCTCAAGACCCCAAACTTACTGGTTTGCCACCCACGGGGGTCCCAACTCCAACTTTGGGAACCATTGAGTTAGAGTGCTCCTGACAGCTAAAATTGTGGCGCTAACTGCGAGTCAACAAAATTTTGCTGAAAAGACAAAGAAATGCCTGTCATAAACTACATGGGAGATTTGAACAGTAGACAGATAAATTAAAACCCAATTTTTTAAACATCTTTTTGGCTCAATTTCAACATGCCAAACTGGTTAAATGAAGCCTAATGTTCAGCTACATTATCTGGGCTAATTAGGCTGACCTGGAATAGCCTGAAAAAGAGCATCTGTAAACGTCAAGTCTTTTGGGAGCGGTGTTAAAATTCCTGGTGAGAAATCACTCAAACTCCTTATTTTGTCTTTTAAATAGAGCTGACAAGTCAGCTCATTATCGCCACCTACTGGGTTGTAGTTAAAACTGTAATCACAAGAGCATCTGTGCACAAATGGTTTGCCTGCATGGCTGCAGCTGCTTCCTCTTTGACATCTTGAACTCCTTTTTATGAACACAGTATTTTATATACAATGCTAGACATTGCTTACATTTTGATATTAATATTATAATATTAGTGTCCTTGGACTTGATCAAGCGCTATACAAATGCAGGCCATTCACCGTGTTTATGCTGGAACAACCATGTAATGCAATAGTGACAGCAGTGTGAAGGTTCAAAAATAGAATTTGCATAAATCTCTAAGTTAGGTCATGCAGAACTAATCTATGTTTCTCCAATTTGAAATTGTTCACAGAGCAACAGATGAGATATTACTTATTCATCATCTTTACACAGACACCTACTTCAAAAGATCTAAACTATTCTTTAAAGAAGAAAATATTCTTTATGAAATCAACTTTGCACTTTAAAGCAAAAAGCAGCAGCTATTTACAGGTTTAGCTGCAGCATCATGCTAATAAATAACCCTTAGAATAAACAGTTTGCTGCCTTTACATCTCAGGCACAACTTTTGTCAGGACTTGCTGCTACTTGTGTGTCCTTGTTCCATTTTTAACTACTTAAAAAGATGTAGAAAATTCCAAATCTATATTTCCACAGCCTTGATCCAGCATCACGTGGCTCATGTACATTTGCAGGGAACTCTTAAAACAATCAATATAAACCACTGCAGTCTTAGGCAGAGATGTGAAATTTACCTCACAACGAGTCTTGCAGATGCAAAAAGCATGAATTATCCTTCAGGAGGTTGACCAGGTCATCCATAACTTACTGGATTGGCAGTTAAAGCATCCTGGGGAAAGAAACAAAACCCTAAATGTCTTTGACCAGTTACACACCAATCCATCCAATTTACAAATGCATGTTGTTAATTTGTTTTGTGGGGCTGGAGGAAGGATCAGGAGGACACTTTACTCCATGTGAAATCATCTGGGAAATACAAAAATCTATAAAATAAACCAATCAGCCAATATGTCTTACTTTGGAGTTTTAGTTATTTGCTTCCTTCAGATCACGATTATCATCATTTACTTGTTTTATAATCGTTATTTAATTAAAGGAGTCGTTCTGGGGTTGTTTCTCCATTTTTTGTTAATCACACTTTATGAAAAGTGCTTTATAATAAAGTCTGATGGATTAAATCAATTCGTAAATGTTGGGACTAAATCAGCTGTCACCGTCTTCTCTGAAACTACATCATTAGAACAACATTATTTGAATAAATAAAGTGAAAATATAACATGAGATTGATTAAATTAATCTTGCTACATAAAATTCTAGATAATTGTATGAACATGTTGGCCTGGTGCAAAATCTGACAAGATGTCAAAATTTTGATTTGAGGTCTGTTATTTTTTATTTTGTAATGTTTTATCTAAATTTAAAAAAGGGTTTAAATACAGACTTTCAGTCATAGCTCATTGATCTTTTAGCAGCAGTGGGTTTCACACATAAGTAAATGTTTTAGATTTTTTAAAAACAATAATCCTCTTCAGACAGCTCGTGACCTCAGAAGCTAACGTTTTAACTCTCCTCCTGTGTGTGTACAGGATGAAAGAGAATGTAAAATCTCTGTAGGTATCGGTGTTTTTGCCTGTCTGAAAACACCACTGTGTCCATTCAAAGCAGATCCAGGGATTGAGTTCAGACATCGCAGCGAGAGCACGATGGGGAGAACTGAATATCTAATTCTTGAAATAGAACTAAAAGCTGCCCTAAACCTGCAGATAGTCACCTGGTCTTTACCAGTTCTTTATGTGCCCAAATCCCTAGCGTGAACATGTTTTACCTCTGAACCCTCTACGTTGGATTCCTACAGTAATGCAGATCTCTAATAATAACATGCATGTAGTTCGGAGTGATTCTTGTTTAGAGGACTATCAAACATCCAAGAGGCTTTGCGGTAATGTGTTTGACACTGAGGAGATATTAGAGTCCTGAGGACAAATTCAGCTCCTAACACACACACACACACACACACACACACACACCTCTCAGTATGCATTTGCACAGTCGTATTGTTTTCCTCATTCTGCTCGGCTGACCACAGTGGTAGAAGTGATAGATGTGTACCGTTAGCCTAAGGTGACAGAACAAGACAGATTACTTTACAACAAAGCACCTGTTTAACTCCATGAATAATTAAAAAGGGTTTAAAGCGAGACAAAACTCTAAAGTGGGTATTTACTGTAAACTAAAGTTCTCCCATTGATTTCAGGGGGTGACAGAGTTCATTACAACTTTTACAAGTTCAGCAAATGAAAATGAACTTGTGGTGATTTGCTATTTCTTAATCACTGGTTGGTAGAACACACAGTCGATAAACAAAAAGATTTATGGGAACTTTAATGCAGTCGCAATATTTACCAACGAGACATTTAGATAGAGGGGCTTCATAGGAGGCCTCCAAGATTTAAAAACATTAAAATTCAGCACCGGGGAGCATTTAAATCTATAAAATAAACTTAATTCACTGCCTGGCAGAGAGTTGGGTCCTTCATCCAATCAACTGCAGTTATGACTAATTAGATTTTTGGCACACTGAGCAGCAAAGCAGTTTCTGGCCTCGAGGTTGAGCTGCTAAGTTACTCTGCAGTTACTGCTGGTCTGCAACGCCACCAGCTTTTTCTTCACACAATCAGTTTCATCTGCAATGTGTTGTTAAGCTAGGAGATAACACAGTTTAACTCAGCTGCTCTTGTGCAAATGTCATTAACTGAGTCTTTAGAGATTGATTTGTACCAAGTTTTTCCAGACTAGAATGGCTATACGACACTTCTGTAATGATTTTTAAAAACAAGAATTGAGTGCACAAGTTTGAAGTTAATGTGGATTTTGTTCTCTTCCACACAGGGTCAAGATTATACATACAGGTACAAGTATACACATATATACACACACCTGCTTATACTTATCAAATTTCCCTCTGGAATTTAATAAAGTCGTTTTGATTTGATTTGACGTCCCATAGCAAGTAAAACCTTCTGTATAATTCCAGCTATTTGACCACTCTTTTTAGCAGAATTGGTAGAATTGATTTAAATTGGAAGGCTGCATGGTGGCGCAGCTGGTTAGCACTGTTGCCTCGCAGCAAGAAGGTCGTGGGTTCGCGTCCCGGCTCTGCAGCCTCTCTGCGTGGAGTTTGCATGTTCTCCCCGTGCGTGCGTGGGTTTCCTCCGGGTACTCCGGTTTCCTCCCACAGTCCAAAGACATGACTGTCAGGCTAATTGGGCTGGTGAATTGTCCTTAGGTGTGAGTGGGTGTGTGGTTGTTTGTCTCGTTCGTCTCTGTGTGGCCCTGCGATGGACTGGCGACCCGTCCAGGGTGTCCCCCGCCTCTCGCCCCTTGACCGCTGGAGATAGGCACCAGCTGCCCCGCGACCCTCTGTGGAGGACTAAGCGGTTTCAGAAAATGGATGGATGGATGGATTTAAATTGGTTGGTTTTCCATATAAACTCAACTTTTAAATACTCATTTTAATTGGATTACGGTCAAGGTTTTGGAAAGGCCTTTTCAATAGCTTATTACTATACCCTGCTTTATCCAATCAGAGACCAGTTCTGATACATGTTTAGGATAATAATTTTGTGGTAGTTCTTTTCCTTCTTGATTATTCTATCCATCTTGGACCATCTTTGTGTAATGTACCAGTACCTAAGCATGATGCTACCATCACCATGCTTGACAGTTTGTTCAGTGTTCTTAAATCTGGAAAAACCTCACCTTGATTCATCTGAACATACTATTTTTTGTTTTGTCTGCCCACAAACTTTATTCAGAAAGCATTTGGCTTGTCTATGTGTGCAGTGGCTAAATTCAGGTATGTGGATGGCCTTTATTTAAGGGTCATTCCGTCCCTGTGCCAAAGAAGCTTGGGTCTGGTCCACATAGCCAGCAAAACGTCAAACTTTTTCCCAGTGAGAGTTGGACTCCAACTGGACTGCACTTTGTCACCAGTTCTGTTCGTGACCTTTATGGACAGAATTTCTAGGCATAGTTGTGGTATGGAGAGTGTCAAGTGATGCGTGATGGTGTGGTCCTCCTAGCTTCATCAAGTGATATCGGGAAGGAGGGAACAACGAGATGGACCGACCGATCGGGGCTGAACAAGTCAGTTGTAGTGAAGAGGGAGCAGAGGGTGGTGCCTCCGTCTGTTGGCGTATTGGTGAGTCTCTGTGTCCAGGGCCGGGTGCTGGGGGATCTGCCCAGGCGCTGCTTGGTGGGATCTGGGCCCTCTGGCCCTGTCAGGTCTCTGCCGGGGTCAGGGATCCATTGAGTTTTAGGTCTCTGGGTCTGGGCTGGATCTGTCCTGGTGTGGTTGGCTGCTGGCAGGGCCTGCAGGCCTGTCCCTGTGGCCTCCTGGGGCTCTGGCACAGAGACTGCTGGGTGACTACGTTCACAGATTCTCACCTATGGTCATGAGCTTTGGGTAAAAACTGAAAGAGATTGCAAAAATACCCTCCAACAAAACAAACAAAAAAACCCAGTTCAAATCAGTGTTTTCATTCATTCTTCCACTCTGTTCATCATTGGTGTGAATATCATTAAGTTGAGACTTTAAATAATTTTATGCAATTTAAAATTATATACAGTAAGTAAGTAGTAAGTAAAGTTTTTTATATAGCACCTTTCACAGAAAAAGCTGTGATATAAAAAAATATGAAAAGGCTAATTTGATTCCAGTCAGAACAAGTTATCAAAAGATCTGGGAAACGATCCAAAACAAGTGAAGGGCTTGTAAAATGAAAAATCCTGATAAAAAATAATGCATCTTAGAATCCTTTGTTCAAAATCAACCTTTTCATTTTGACTGAGTATATAAACAAAACTTGTAAATCAATCACATTTGTTTGCAGGTAACATCGCCTGTGGTATTACAGTAAAGGCTAACCACATGCTCAAAGTATTTCAAAACATTCAAGTACCCAGCAGATGTGATAAAACATAAAAGCACAGGAGGATATATATTTTTTTGTTTTATTTTGGCTGCTTCTGTCAGCCTTCATAAGCCACTGACTGAGTCCTGAGAGCAGCATGCTGCTGGGGAAGAGAGATAAGGCTCCACCTGCCAAACACACTCATGTGCTTATGGATCTGTGTGTGTGTGTGTGTGTGCGTGCGTGCGTGCGTGTGTGTCCTTCCAATATAAGTGACTCTCAGGAGCCAAACCATAAAATCTGAGCTTCACCAAACAAAGATCAAGTCAGTTTGTAGAAAGACTAAATATAAATTATTTCCTTAGTAAGATCACAATAAACCATTAAAGGCACACTAAGTAACTTTTTCATATTTTCAAATATTTTTCTTGAGTCAGGATGTGCTAATATGACCCTTTACGGGGTTAATGAAAAGATTCTAAGCCCCATCTGCTGCTTGTGCCCAGGATACCACATTTGCAACTTCAGAGTCTCTGGTCCAGTGCCCTGAAGTCTCATAAAGTCAAGTATGTCGCAAGAAGTTGTAATGCTTTGCGGCAATCCATGTTTACACCTCAGAACCTGATCAGGACAGATGAGCTGAAAATTTTACAGAATTTTTTTCTTTCTTCCTTTTTGGTATTGTGTTAACACGCGCCTGTATGCTCCAGAAATGGCTAAAAGCCTGTTTATTGGAGCTCACATGCTGATGCTGATGACTGCATGTAAACCTCTAACCACTGCTCTCTCTTTATAAAGTGATTCAAACTGGACCTAAAATCAAACATAAGTCTCCGAAGGCACGTTGTTTAGGTTCTCCCTGAAAGAACAGTTATTTACCTTCTCTCAAACAGACAAACATTTCTTGTACTCACATTCAGCTGACGGAAACTGTTGATCCTGCTTCTCTCTCTCACTTTTTCTGAGACAGTTACAGGAAGTGCAATAGGAAGTGAAGTTGCTTTATTTGTTGTACACATGCTGTCGCCTTCGTCTTCATGACAACTTCATGAGAGCTTCATAAACCAGCGTAGAGATTGTGATGGCCCCAAACGTGGCGTGAACGCAATTTGTGTGTCTGGAAATAACCATGTGTGTTATTTTGAGCCAGTGTGTGTATGTGTGTGAGTGAGTGTGCGATCTTACTTTACAACCATGACAAAAGCTGCGTTGACTAAACTTTTCCTTCTTGTGATCCTCGCCTTCATCATCTGCCTCCCAGAGTTCTTCAGAACAGACACAGGTGGGTCATTCAGAACCGCATCAGGAGGAATCACTGTGCTTTTATTTTACGGCATCAGTTCAGATCCATCTGAAGTCATAACGAGGAAGAAGTGTAGAAGAAGAAGTCAACTTTATTTTGTGGAGCGTCTTCTCTCTGGAGAGCTTCACAGCCGTGACTGACAGCTGTTTGAAAATGTTTTTGTTTTGTGCTGTTTTGAAAGCAGTTATTTATAGAGCATCTGACGTTAACCTCATGGTGTTTGTCTTCTCTTTGTTTATCCTTTGTCTGTCTTCCCCAGAGCGTCTCTCCCTGAATGCTACAAACTGGGGGCAAAGCTTCATTTTAAGATCTGATTTCTGACGTGACAGCATGTTTCCAGCTTCATGTCTCCTGATACATTTTAAATCTCTATTCTCTTTATCCTCTCAGTGTCAAGAGTGAATTTCCTCTGCCTTCCCTACCAACCCTCTGAGCAAAGGATCCAGGTAAAGAACGGGGATAACGGCAGGCCCGGAAACGCTGAAGACAGGAGGAAGGATATCTGTGATCATTTTTTGAGCTCAGATTGCAAAATGAGGGAGTCGATCTGCACTCAGAAGAGTCAAAGCAACCTAACAGACTTGGACGCTACAACTCAGGGAACCAAAGATGATCCAGAAATGGTCTGGTTTATGTGTGAAGCAGATGAGAACATGGAGGAATTACAGAGCAACATCTCAGCTTCAGGTATCACACAAACCGACACAAGTTGTTCCAGTAAGACCAAGCTTAGTCTGACTTCATCCAGGCTGAAACTAATCCACTAACAGTAATGGATTTCTATGATTTTCTTCTCACGGTGCCTTGAGGATAAATCGTATAAAATGAAAACTCACAGGATGAACCCGTCATTTTATTTTGTTAGGTTATTTCATTACGTTATCTCTTGTTCTAATGACTGGAAGCAGATTAAATCAGCCTTGCATCTTGATGTAAAAGATAAAACTAAAACTGTGTTTCCTGTTGAGGATGATCAAGAAGACTCAGCTTGTTGATTGTGACAAATTTAATATTAAAGGCCCAGGATGCTTAATGTCTATCGCCTTTCAGACAAAAAAGTAAAAGCATGAGGTCATCAGCTAGTAGTTAAGTATGTGTGTTTGTTTGTTCAAGTAAAAAATTGATTAAAAAAACAGCCAAGTTAGGTCAAAATCTATATCAGGATTTTAAAAAATTGTAATCAAAGTGCTGTACAAAGTATGAAATATGAAAATAACTAAAACAGAAATACTTGTGTTCTACAATTAAGCAATAAATGCATAAAATGACACCAATGTTTAATCCATAAACTGAGCTTGGGTAATAAGGATGAAAAATACAGCTCAACAAAGCCAGTGAAGAGAAATGGGATTTAAATCAAAGTTTAAACTGGTCTGAGTGGCTGAGTGAGGTAGGTTTTTCCACCAATGAGGCGTCACCACTGAAAAGGTTCTGAAAAGATTGAACAACTTGTGCTCACCTGAAAAAAATGACAGATTAAGACCAACATGCAAAGAATTACAGTAATCTGTAAAGGCATGACTTACTCAAAGATTAAAGTCTTCATCCTACATAACGAGTCTTAAAAAGTTAATATTAATAATTCAGCTAATCTGTGCAGGTGTAGTCAAAATTCACTCTAAGTTTAACAAAAAAACAAAGAACAATATTAAGAATGGAAAGAGTCGGCGCCATTGTTTTATATTGACCGAAATAAATTACAGACACCAAAAGTGTAAGCTAAAAAATTAAATTAAAATATGCTTTTTGAATAGATAATAATTCTCTAAAAAATAAAACTCCTGGACTGTTTCTCCTAAAAGTCACTTCTAGAGAAATCCTACTTTGAGGCTCAGTATTTTACAGGATGCACCGCTTATTCTTCCTTAAACATCAGGAGATCCATTTAAAGTTGTAATTCCTGGACGACCTCTGTTTGAAGAAATAGAGCTTACATCCTACAAGACGATGAGCTAACAGCTAGTCTGAAACATCACAGTGGTTCATGTAACATTATCTTTACCATGGTGTCAAATTTATACAATGAACTGCTGTTAAAATATGAGACAAGTTGTTAAAACAGTTGTCTAAATGGAGCCGAGAGCTCATCAACCCTGAAGGGCATAAACTATTTCTCTGAAATAAAACAGAGACACACTTCAAAATGTCTCAAAATGTTTATTAAACCTTCTATTCCACAGGTTTAGAGACGTATCTTGAGTTTTCAGTCGAGCTTCACCTGAACGATACAGAGACCCTGAATGTGACTTTCTACGGCCGCGGTAATCACACCTCCTTACACCTCCACCCACCTGACGAGGACCAAACAAGTGATGGTGAAGGCCAGAGAGAAGCATCCTACTGCTGTTTTAAATCAGCCAATCAAACCCTCTGCCTCCTTTGGCTCGCCAATCAAACAGTTTGGACTGGAACAGCGAAGGAAAAGCTGCCATGGAAACGGACAGATAAAGGTTGGTGTCAGGAAGCGAGAGAGAGAGAGAGAGAGAGAGAGGGAGAGAGAGAAAGAGAGAGGTTCTTCTTTGTTCCCCATGTGGCCATCACGGCTTCACTTTGAGATGGGAAGTGAGCAGAGAGGAGACAATAAGACACGTGGAAACAGGCCAATCTGTTTTCATTTCATTCAGCGCTGCCCTCTCTCCCCATCCTCAGTAGACTCATTTTTTTCAATAAGACAATTTTCCCTCAATTCTCCTTCCCTTGACTCGGATCTCAGCTGTGGCTCTCTCCCTTTGTGCTGCTTGATCTTTTCAAAAACCACACTACCTCCTAATCCTCCATTTCTCCTGTATTGATTTCGTCACAATTTATTTCTGTTCTGACCTCAAATATTCCACCAAAGCTACATCTTTGTCATATTTTCCACAGAGCATAAACATCAATCAAGCTCAAGTTTCCACCCAGTTTTAGCTGATTTCAGCACAATCTTTGCTTTGACCTTAGGCTCTTTTTTCTAATTCCTGTTTCCTTCACACACATTCATTTTTTGGATGATTATATGCATCCATTATATTCACATAAATGGAAGTTTGTGTGTCCTTCAGGTGCGTGGTGGAGTGTGTTCAGAGTGACCTGGCTGGCCCTGCTGGGTGTGGTGTTGCTGGCTGTGCTCATGGCTGTGATCGGACAAATCAACTGGGGGAAACGTTTGTGCGGTAAGACAAAGAATGACACACAAGTTAGTCGTTTATCAAGTTATCTTTCAGGTTGAGTTGAGTCGGGTTTTTTCTTTCACAGAAAAGTCTAAGGCGCGCCCCATCAGCCACTTTACTAGTCATCACTTAAATGGTAAGCACGTCTCTTTCTTTTCACATTCAGAGAATGTTAACATCTTCTAAACTTTTTCCTGAAGACTGTTGGTTCATGTGGTCAAACATTCGCCTTATTTAGAGGATTTTTGTGCTGTTTAGGTTAGAACTGCTATGATGTGTTTCTGACTGTTAATGCTCAATCAGGTAGCCATAGGTCTGACTATAATGGAGTCTCTGGAGAGGCTCCAGGAAGCACAGGGTGAAATATCATCAGACTATCTTGATCATCCTTTGCATAAAATTTTTAATTTCTAGATCTGACACTGTCTGCATTTCCTGTTCATTTGCTATAGTTCCAATTTAGATTGATTTCATGTGTGTTTCTGTGAAAAACTGAGACATTTCCAAATCATCCCAAACTACTGAGACTGGGTTTAGAACAGCCTTTAAGAACTTTCAACATTATCCTGATGCCATCTGCAGGAAGTATCTAAAGATGTGCTTATCTCAGGATTATTTCATTTATACATTGATTTGTAATGTTTCAAACATCCATGACCTGCTGAGTCTTCAGAGGAACTCATTCAGAAGTCACAGAAAATCCTACAGATGTGTAACTTTCCAGGAGATTGTGTTGTCTGCAAGACTTACATTTCTGTGTTTTTTATGCTCTTTAATTTAGAAGGAGAGAAGAAAACGAATGTCATAACTTCTGAAGGTATGATCTGCACAATGACATGTAATTATTCCTGTGGCATTCAGCAGTTTAAATAAGCACATTTTCTAGTAGCAACAGGAAGTTTTCACCAGTCACATGGACTTCAGACCTGGTCAAGTAAGATCCTGAAACTCAAACAAAAGCAAATGAGTTTAGCTTGTTGGTTCAGTTCTCTAACAGCTACTGTCTTTTATAATCAACAGAACTGCCAACTATTCAAGAAGTTGACAGTCAAAGTAAGAATACACACGCACACACATACACACATTTGGTATGACTATTAAAAATAAATTACAAGCCCCATAGTGTGACCACAAAGATCTTGACTAATTTTCTGCTTGTCTTCCTTCCTCTGTGACTTTTAAAGCTGCAGTGTATTTCTATTTTTAAATAAGAAAATATTCTATCTGTTAATGTCCTAACCTTCACAAATGGAACTTTGAAGGAGTTTTAAAATGTGATCTCACTTTACTACACCCTCTCAATCCAATGTTTTTTAATGACAGCCGTCACAAAGATAGTTGTACATACATACAAGTACAATGACTTCAGAGGACAGACTGCCATTTATTTCCAGGACACTTCATCCTATTGCTCTTTTCCTGCTTGTTACCTTGCTTACTTTTGTCACAGTGGAGGAGGACACATAAACAAATTCAGATTACTTCTAATTGTTTCTGTTTATTGTTTTTCTGATTCATTTTTCAGATGACATAGAAACTCTGCTGAATGAAAACACTGATCACAGCTACACTGGTAAATCTGAAATCGTTGATGTTAAAAATCTTATTTGTTTGTTTCTGTTAGGTTAAAACAGTTCATATCTTACCTGTTGTAGACAGATTAGAGTAATCCACTTTTGAAACTGGCCCCATTGGGATTATCTGCTGCTCAGAACAAATCTCTGGTTTTCTAAACTGAGGTTGGTCAAAGATCTATAACAGGTAAGATATTAATTGTTCATAATATCAACAATGACATATAGAGACTGAAAGCTATATAATATCATGTTGGAGTGAGCAGCTTTAGTTTAGTTTCTTAGGTAACCCTAAAATATTTTGCAAATCGTATCTTTAAGTTTATTATAAGGCTTCCTCAGACGTCGCTGATGCAGAAAGTGTTTCCACCCAGGAAACATGTTTGACTTTAGCTCATCTAAGCTTCCTCCTTCCTCCAAGTGCACTGGATTTGAGACATTCTTGCAAATATTTACTGGGATTAATTTGTGAGGTCACAGATTGAGGAGAGAGAGGACAAGGAGGATTAAATAAAACAAATGAAACTGTGATTCCAGCATTATTAACATGGTTTCACTTGAATAGAGAAAAAAATTGACCTCTTTTCACCGTTTTAAGCTTTTGTCTACACCTCAATCATAACCATTCATTTTCTGATTGCACTGGTAAAACAGACTAAATATTATAAAAATCATGATGAATGAAATGCTGTTAAATGTGTTGAAACTTGACAAATAACACTTTATTTTCTAACTCCTGTGTTTGTTTTGTCTTGCTCAGCAAACCTGCACCATCGCGTCCATCCACCCACCGCCGCCGCCCCAACAGAGGAGCAGACATGGTGACAGAACAGCAGCTGAGCTCAGCTCAGTGAGCACAAATAAAATGACCGGACCACTGATCTGATTCACCTAAAGGCCGTTACATCTGGTTAGCATCACCGTCTCATCTTCAAGCTTTCTTCAGGCATTTAATTAGAAATCAGATTAACATTGACAAACTGTCCAAAATTAAATTAATTTATTGGCCCGCAAACATTTTTCAATCTTTAGTGCAATTAATTTAGTGTTTGGAAGGAGACTGTAAACAGCTGCACTCGATCAGGTTACAGCAGAAGATTTGACACAAATTGTGTTTGTGTAATAATGTTCTTGTTTGCACTGATGGAGCTTTGAAGGCGGAGGAGAAATGTATTTTTCTGTCTCTGAGCTGAATGCTGCTGGAAGCTACAAGAGAAACAGAAACAATCTGAGGATTCAAAAAATATCAGGAAGCAAAACAACTTTTATGGGTCAAAACATACATGCTTGTATTTAGTAGGTCAACTCTTGTTATTTAAAAAGCTGCTAGACTTAGTGACACTTGGGCCTTGACAGAGCTACGGTGTTCCGTTTGTGCCAAAAATATGTTCATAATTGCACTGTTGCAGTCTACTAAATATTTGCTCATTTTCTTAAGTTTGAACAATTTGTGACAAACCTGTTTTAACAACGTTGTTTACATCAATAAACTGTAATCCTGCTGAATTTTGGCCCTCTTACAGATTTTTTCTGTTATTGTTTTTTTCCCCACACTTAAATGTTTCAGATCAGCAAACAATACCACAATCAAACAAACATACTGTAGCCTGAATAAATACAACATTCAGTTTTTAAATTATTTTATTAATGAAAAAATCTATCCAAACCTACCAGCGTAACTTTTTTTCCTGGTGCAATTAATTGCAAGTATTAGAGGGTCATTCTCAGCAACACAAATATTAAAACGAATATAAAATAAAGAGCTAAGGGGAGGGCTTTCTGATGAGGGGTAAACCTCTGAGAAAAATGTCAGAAATTCTCAGATTAATGTTGAAACATCCTCTAATGTTGGATAGTCTTAAATTTGTGGAAAAAACAGTTATCTAGTTAAATTTGCCAAAGAGATGTGGATGTTTCCTGAAATTATTAAATCATAAATTTGAAACAACAACAAAAAAAAACCTCACAAAAAAATAGACCTGTGTTGCATTCAGTGACCATCGTACTTCATAAAGTGTTGTTGCCTCTGAAAAGTATCCCATGCAAATAGTTAATACAAATAGTTCAGTGCCAGTTTCACAAGAAGAGAATAAAGAACAAGTTCCACAAAATATTAATCCATGTTTTTTTAATTGCAGCAGCACCATAAACATAAAATATCACATACCATACTTCCAACGTACATTATTAAGTATCAGGACACATTATTTGGTATTGTAGTTTTAAATCAACCCATAAGTAGTGTTGCTTCATATAATTTAACACAAAAACAAACAACAAGTGAGAACTGTGGACTTTCAGGAATCCTAGCATTTTGTTTTAAACCAGAGTAAAACGTCTGAAGAAAATCTTTAGAGTTAGTTTTAGTTGAAATAATGAAGCTCTGTGAGGAGTGCAAAGAAAGTTTAACGGACATGACACAGTTTGTACTGATGAACAAAATGGAGAAAAGTTGCTTAATTTTTTACTAGAACTTTTTAAATCCTTTAATTAAAAATCTGAGATGAGCACAAAATGAAAGTCGTCAGCTTAAAACTAGAGCAGCGTACTTGTTTATCAGCGAGAATGCAGCTGTGTTTTAGCTAAAGATGTCTCAAGGTCATTTATTCGGAAGGAAATGAGACTTTATCTGTGGGTAGCCTCTGAAATAGAACATCAGTTGAAATATGGAGCATTTCAAATGCCTCGCCTCGCCTTCTTCCGCTTATCCGGGTCCGGGTCGCGGGGGCAGCATTCCAAGTCGGGCAGCCCAGGCCACCTTCTCCCCGGCCAAGTCCACCAGCTCCTCAGCTGGGACGCCCAGGCGTTCCCAGGCCAAACTGAAGATGTATTTCCTCCAGCTTGTCCTGGGTCGACCCGGGGGCCTCCTGCCGGCAGGACATGCCCAGAACACCTCCCGAGGGAGGCGTCCAGGAGGCATCCTTATGCATTTCATGCATTTCAAATGCATGGAACTAAAAATAAACCATGTTTTTATGGTACAGAGTCAAAATGATGTTACCTGACTGTATCTCAATTAGAACATTCAGTCTGCGGTTAGAATAAAGTTATAAATAGTGTTGTGTGTGTGCACATGTAGAACATGACCTCTATCAGTGTTTTTAATAGGAGTAATCTAGCCTACATTTGTTTCCTGTTGTTGCAGCAGCAGCTGTGTGGCGGTAGCTCGACTCTGTACGGGAAGAACATGTTCCATACATTTAGAAGGCCTGATCATTTAAAATATATAATTTTATTAATATGATGTGTGTGGTTTTGTTTCTAATTACAGGTAATGTCCTTATTGTTCTTTAACCCTTTCATACCTGCGCTGATAACCTCAGTCAGTGTTGTTTTCTTTAGTGTTATAAAATAAAAGCTGACCTTATTTTATAACAGGAACTTTTTAAAGAGTCTTTCAAACACCCACTGAGATGGACAACATTCGTTTTGACTTTAAAACAAGTAACTATTATTGTTATACCATTAATATGTTTAATTATTGTCACTTTATACACACCCTTCATTTGGCAGTGTATGAAGTAATACAATAGGGTCCAATGTGGAGGCTTATGTGCAAGTATACCATCAACACTCACACATACAGAACTTTTGAACAGCTGTCCACTCAATTGGCCGCTATGCATGAAGGGGTTAAACAATCTTTTAAATGCAAACAAAAAACAAACAAAAAAACAGTGACAATAATATTCATAAATACAAAGTGGTAGAGAAACACTCAACCTGCATTTGATCTGGTAATTTTCACACAGTTATTTTCTTAATTTTAAGACTTTATCAACTCTCATTTGTTATTCTTGCATGGCACTTACTGTGGATTAAAGCACTGAGTTACTGTGTGTCCTTCACTGTACAGCTGTACATTAAGGCGGGAGGATGTTCCGAGTGTGTTAAAGCTATAAGTGAGCTGCAGGCTCTGCAGCAGGTCGGCAGCATTGACTCTGGATGTGGGAGATCTGCAGGACTGGCAGCAGCAGCTGAAATGCATTATGGATGTAGTTGGTGCTGTTGGTGCCCTGCAGACAGAAGGCCCATCACTTTTATACTTATCATCAGCATCATCATCATCACCAACATTCAGGCCCCTGATTACTGTCACGCTGCTCTGGTCTGATGAGAGCAGATGTGTCTGCTAACGGTGGGCGACTGTGTTTTCAGTCTTCAGTGAAACAGTGAACTGGGATTTTAGTCATCTGGATACAGATGTTGTCGTGCAGCAGCTGGATGTGTGTTTGTGGCGATAGCAAACACAAGTTATCTGTACTCTAACCCTTAAAGAAAGCTTTGACTATTCAGCTTCACAGCTTCTAACAAAAGACTAAACCAAGAGGACCAGCTTTTAAAAAAAAAAAAAAAAAGTTATTTCCTGAAAAATATACGTTCCAGAGGTTCTACTATTTAAAAATGTTTGGTGTTTTACTGGCTCAGATTTGTAAAAACACTGTCCCACAGACATAAACCCAGGGTAACAGCCAGCAGACCAGTTAATGCACCGCTCATAAACACCTCGTCGTTTCACCACATTATCTGCTCCGTAAACTCTGAGCTTAACTGTGGCTTTTCTTCCAAGGTTTTACAGCCTGTTGCCTTTATGAACTAATTTATTAATAATAAACATTTAAACTGGCTTCTGTTAAAGCTAAAGTCCAGAGCATATTTTTATGCATCAAAGTTTTATAAATATTTGGTTCTAAACCATGATATATGGGTAGGGTTCAACAACATTTATTCTTCCGACGTCCCTTCTTCCTCACATAGACCCCTATGAATTCACACTGACTGCCTAATTTTTTAAAGGTTGGGCAGCACACAGGAGGACGCTCCATGGCTTCCTGTTTGTTGCCCTAGTAGAAGAGAGCGGTCATGGATCTGCTAAAAGTTAAAAATGAATGACTTAAAAAAGTTCTAAAAGGACTCCTTTTTTATAAATAAATATTTATATTCTGATGATGGTTTGCTGTTTATGGCATAGATTAAAAAATGTTTGCGTTTCTTTGAGGTACACTGAATGCAGCATGATTCGAACACTCACTTAGTGAGATATTTAAAGGCATGAGAGTTCAAAACAAAATGAAAGGGAACGTTTTTGAGCAACGACGACCCTCAAGTCCACAAAAAGTGACATTTTTCATTAAATTTCCTATTTAGTAGGTCCTTAACCACCTGCACAAGTCTCATGCAACACCCATTAATATTTAAATGCCATGTTACACATCAATATCAATTTCTAGCAGTCAACAAATGATAGATTGCTACATCTTGTTTGTTTTTTGTATCACAGTCACTGGTGGGAGAACCTTACCTCTTGCAGCACACTGTCTACTAATGGATTTAACTCCTCTGCTTTCTTCTGGGCCTGAACAGAGACACAGAAACACTGATAGGATCAATCAATCTACTCTCCATCTCCACTTGGTTTATTAAGAATAAACTCAATGGGTGCAAAACACAAGTAAAAGACAAAAAACATAAAGGACGATTTACATATCAATAAATCTTATGCAAAAAACCAAAAACGTTATTGTGCAGGAGGTGTGTAACATTGTGTATCTTGTGTTGTTAATTTGCTGTAGAGCTTTATTATTGTAGTGGCTGAGAATTCGCCATAAGACGTTATTTTCTGTAAACTAATCCATCACAGCTGCAAAGGTTCAATTGCTTGTCAACACAAACATCTGATCAGCCAATCACATGGCAGCAGCTCAATGCGTTAAGGCTACTAGACGTGGAGAAGACAACCTGATGTTCAAACCAGCATCAGAACCATTTAACAACACCACGGTTGTTGGTGCCAGGTGGGCTGGTCTGAATTTTCACCCTCAACCATCTCTAGAGTTTACAGAGAATGGTCTGAAAAAAGAAATCATCCAGTGAGCAGCAGCTGGTGGATGAAAATATCTTGTTGATTTCAGAGATCATCTGAAAGTAGGCAGACTGGTTTGAGGTGATAGAAAGACAACAGCGGCTCAAATAACGACTTGTTCCAACCAAGGTCTGCAGAACATCATCTTTGAACCACAATACGTTGAACCTTGAAGCAGATGGACTACAGCAGCAGCAGACCACACCAGGTGGAACTCCAGCTAACTGAGGATACAAGGCCCATTTTCTGATACTACTTCCAGGATCAGATCATCTCTAACTGGTTTCCTGAATATGATGTGTTCACTGGACTCCAGTGACCTCCAGTCACCAGATTTCAATCCAGTCCAGAACCTCTGATGAATGTTTTCATCACCTTGTTGAATCTGATACACATTATTAACCCCTTAACAGACTCCCTAAAATGCAATTTAAAAAAAAGTCATACCCAAATTAAATTAGATTATGAAACCTTTTGGAGTACATACAAAAACTTGTGTTTTTAAAGCTCAGCATTCCAATTTAGTGCAACCTTAACTAGTATGCAGTTATTAAAGTTGAAACACACAGATATCAACCTTTTTTTCTTTATGTTTCTGCACATGGAGACATGGAGGTATGGATCAGAAAATCAAACGAGGCTGCAGAATCAAGCCTTACCTTTTTACAGCTCAAATGTGACACATGGATAACAACAAAGAAGACTACTCTGGACATGTTTTTGTGTAGGTATGTCCAGGCGTTTTTGAAGTATCCATTCGGAGTCTCCAAATGGTAGAGTTGCAGTTCTGAGGCTGGTCTTGGTCTCGAGATTGGTCTCAAGACCACATTTTCAAGGTCTTGGTCTTATCTCGGACTGAACCACATTTCAACTTAGTCTCATCTTTGTCTCTGATGTGCTGGACTTGGAATTTTTTCTCAAGATCAGCCAAAACTTCAGCTGCAATAAAAACACTTTTTTAATTTTTTTATTGCAACTGAGTGTGAAACTCCTGGCTGTGTTCAAATTCAACTAATGAAGTTTTTTTACTTTAGAAGTTTTAATGGTTTGTACCAAGAGTGAGAAGATGAGAAAGAGGAGAGCAGCATCTGTGTCTGCTGCAGAGATGTCATCTATCAGTAAAATGATTTGTTTATTTAAGACATTTATTTATTGTCTGGTCTTGGTTTGGGATTTGTTCTCAAACCCTTTGGTATTCATCTTGGCTCAGTCTACAGTTGGATGGTCTTTACTACAACACTACTGTTTATATAAAATACTAATGTTATGTTGAGTGCATGCATAAGAAGCAGGAACTAAAAATTGCTTTAGCAAGCAGTTGATCTGCCAGTTAAGGCAGTTCTGAAGAAAGGTCCAACCTGGTCCTAGTTAAGGTGAACTTAATAAAGTGGCCGGTGAGTGTACAGCTTTTGTATTCTTGTTATATATTTCTACTGACAAAATACAAACACGATATCTATATAACACAATATTTAGACACTCACTTACCCCGACAAGAAGGAGTGCATCAGAGAACCTCTTGGACAAACAGCACACCTCCGTACACATGGAACTAGTCAACCTGGAATATAAAACACCCTGTTTATTCTTCAGTCTTCACACTGATTCACACAGACGTTAACCTGAACCTCAGTCTGTCAACAGTTCCTTCACTCAGCAGAAATGCTCCCAAATCCACAAACACCCACCTAGACCTGAAGTACACAAACGGTTTCATCACCGTCACACCGGAGGACGTTAAATCACCTCCATTTAATCTCCATAAGTGATTTTTCTTTGTGGGGACGTCTTTAACAAGTCAGTTATCCAGTGCACGTACCTGGTGAGGATGTGCGCCTGGTCCCTGGCTGGTTTCTCCAGGTCCTGACCGTGGAGGATGAGCTCTGCCACCTTGTGGAGCTGCTCGATACTACGAGCCGTCACCTCTGCCAGGCTCCCGACTGATGACAGATACACAACCTACAGAGTAAGACAAACAACAAAAACCAAACACACTGAGTGAGTACATAAACCTGAATCAGGCTCTGACAGCTGAGGAGGACGACGGCTGGATGGATGGATGAAAAATGTAAACAAAACATTAAGCTGACCTCTACTGATCTGGGGTCGCTCTCGTTTGCTTTCTCTTCCTCCTCCTCGCTCTTCCTCTCCTGCTGCTCCTCTCCATCTCTCTTCTTCTTCTCCTCCTCTTTGCTCTCTCCAGGCGAGTCCTCTCCTCCTGGCTTGTCCTGCGTTTCCCTGACAACCGTCTCCGTGGTGACAGGCTGTTCCACCTTGTTCACCCATTCATGGGCCCTCATTCGAGCCTGGAGATGCATAATTACCACCCATCAGCGTGGCACGGTGAGAGATCACCACTCTGATGTATGCTGATGAGATGCATGTACATGTTCTATGCTAATGCCAACTCCAAGAATATGAATTTTATTATGCAGAGGATCTTCAGAGGTGATAACTTTATTTGATATTACCTCTAAAACTGCAGCAGGCTGTTAACAAGGCTATGGGTGTGTGTCATTCCTCCAAAAAGAGAAACGTGACTTGTTTATTGTTTGTTTGTGATGATTAAAGAGTTCCTGGAGTTCCTTGTGATTGATGAAAGATTGCAGTTCTTTGAAACTATAAGTCACCAAATTCAAAAGTTTCAATTAAAAGAAAATTGCACACTTGTTCATTCAAGGTTTAAGACTGAAAAACAATACTTCAGCCATATTGAAGTGTGTTTCTGTGTAAAAGTTAAATAGTTGCTACCTTACCTGTTGTAGATAACTTCCTGAATGGCCTCAGTTTGGAGAAAAACTTTACATCCTACAGGGCTAAACAGCTAACGGCTAATCTAAACACAGCCAAGACGAAAGTGGAATGCTGCCAACTAGCTTCATGTTGTTTTATTACTTCTGTTTCTGTTCAGCTGCTTTATTTAGATGCATAAACAGAAAACATACCTCATAACATGGTGAGCACTGTGGTCATTCAATCAGGAAGCCATCTACATATTAAATAGTTAGAAATGTTACACAGAAACAAGCTTTAAAATGGCTCCAAAAATCCCTTTAACAAGGTTACACAAAATTACATTTAACATAAATAAAACTGGTAGAAAATTTGGAAAATGTGTCAGGAAAGAATCCTGGAAATATCATTGTGGATGAAGTCATCTCCTACGCCACACACAGATGTTTATATTGACTAACAGATGGGATTCATTTGTACATTTTAATGTTTTAAATATTTTAAAGAATTGAATGTTTTAATGAATTAAAATAAACATTGTTTTGGACTTTCTCCTTACACTGTCCCTGCCTTGATATCAGAGGTTTTCACTCGACATTATGAAGCACAGATTTAATGTTTTGCACGTTTGTGTTTTTTGTCATTGTCTGTGTGTGTGTCACCTTGTTGAGTTTGTCTGGCGTTGCAGCAACGTGAAGTTCAAACAGCAGCTCAGTAAGAACGCTGACAAACTCCTCGCCATCAGCAGCTGATAAAAAAAACACAAACATGTCAGATCTGGGGTTTCCACAACTCGCTAAAATCAAACAGGACGCACGCAGCCCTCTGCCATGGCGACTTGATTCCATCCATGATGAATTAGCAGAAACTTGATTCTTGTTTTCATGCCAAGGTAATTAAACTCTGTAACAAAATGACATTTAGATCTGAACATGCACGACACACATGCACGTTTCTGGCGTTTTTCCTTGAGATGATGCGCGTGTGTTGATGGTCCCTGAACACTGACACTGGATCAGGCATCATGTTCGGTCCTCCAATCTCTGAAGGGGTCAGTTACAGTTGGGATTTTTAAAACTAAAAAAAGTTTGATGGGATGCGTTAACTAGATTTGCCTCAACTCTACCCTCTTCCTTTCTGTTTTTAGCATCAGTTTGTGATGAAACAACAGCAACATGTGTGAGTTGATGCTGGAGAAATTCTGCTGCAGGATCAGAGCACCATCAGGGCAAAGACTGTTCAGAGATAGCAGGTGTGAGAGGATCTGCACACACAGAGAGGAGAAGACCTTTGGAGGATGGCCTGGTGTCAAGAAAGCAAGAATATCATCAGAGACAGACTGAAATTCTGCTCAAGTTTCAGAGATTAGACTGCTGAGGACAGGAAGGAAAGTCATTTCTCCTGATGGACTGTCCAGAAACAGGACTGTCCTGAGAAGAAAAGGTCAGCATCAGATCAGTCCTGTGTCATGCTGACAGTAAAACATCCAGAGACCATTCATGTGTGGGGTTGGTTCTCAGTCACTGCAGTGGACCCACTCACTCACATTTAAGCTTCAGAACAGCCAATAATAAACAATAGAATCTAAATACCATCCAAGAGGAACAACCATCCAAGAACAGCTTGGTGAGGATCAATGACTTTTC
Organism: Callopanchax toddi; assembly: GCA_006937965.1. NCBI lineage: Eukaryota > Metazoa > Chordata > Actinopteri > Cyprinodontiformes > Nothobranchiidae > Callopanchax > Callopanchax toddi. Next base: position 1,541,044 of record SSNR01000117.1, read on the forward strand.
TAGAATGATGGAGCTCCATACCATAAGGAAAAAGTCAGAACTTGAAGTCAATCGACAGCCTTTCAGGATGAACTACAGAAGGACCATCAAGGCAAATATTGTCTTCTTGCATAAACTTTCTATATTTGTCAATAAAAGCATTTGTAATTCTGTGCCAAAAACCATAGAAACATCTGACAAAAAGACCTAAAAACACAAAACCACATCAAACTGACAATCTATGATCATCCTCCCTACAACACCGACTCTACCAAAGTGAAACATGGGCTCAGATTCAGAGTCCCTCCTCTCACTTTGTGTCCTTTAGTCAAAGACCACCTGATCCTGGGTCAGTGCTCAGGGACTGCTCTACCTCCGGCTGCTCTGGATCACTCACATAAAGGGGTAGAACAGTGTATTTGGGAACTTAGATCACCATTATCCTTCGTCTGTCCTTCAATTTCCTCTCCTTCCTCTTCTTCTTGTTGCTTGATGAAAATGTCTTTGATGAAGATCAGCTCCTTCTTCACCTCCTCCTGTTCTTCCTCCACTAGAGAGGAGAGGAAGGCTTGGACCTGTGAGTGTAAACAAACTGTTATGTTCAATGTAAATAACAGAGTGCGTTTCTGACCTATGGTGATTGCTGCTGATACTTGGACTTTACTTTTTCTTCACTCTGATTGGACAGGAGCTCCAGGGCCTCCAGGTGTGACAAACCCTGGTAGTCATCAAACAGAATCCCGTAGTGAGCTGTAGGTGCGCTGATCGGCTGGTTGTCCATGCGTGCACGCTCCTTCTCCTTCGCTTCCTTCAACATCTAAAACAAACCACAGACGTTCAGCGCTGGTTTTCCCACTCAGAGGAAGACGGATTGGTTTCCTGTGAATGTGTCTGCATGCCTGACTCAGCGAGACGGTCTTCTGCATCAGGGTCTTGGTCTTTTTAAATCCTGGGTCACTTTCAGCGAGAACAGTCATGGTCTTCTTCCCAATGAACTCTAAGGCATCTAGACCTCCACTGATGACCGACTTACCCTTAGAGACAAACACACACTTTGAGAGGTGTCATCAACACAACTGTGTTCATCCTTTTTTGTCGTTTCTTCAATTCAAATAACTCTTTACTTCCTCTTTTAGACTTTTGTTGTTACAGCTCAGCCGTTTACAGTGTTGTGTAATAAAACAACCACATGAATAATCAAACAGCCCAGGTTGAACTTACAGTTTAGAAAAATAAATTTTGTGCCTCAGATTTTGCTGTGTGTGTGTGTGTGTGTTCACTCACTGTGTTCTGCACAGCATGTGTGATTGTAGAGAAAACGCCTCTGCCTGATGCCGCAGCAGAAGCAGAGCTTGATGCTGACGACTCCTCCGTGTGAGTCAGGTCAGCATCTCCGCCTTCTTCTTCTCCTCCTCCTTCCTCTTTCTTTTCCTTGGCTTCATCCTCATTCTCCTCCTCCTCTTGAGCCTCCTCACCTACTGAGGTCTTGTGGAGACGAAGGGCCTCTCCTGCCTTCACCTTAACGGAGGTCAGGCTCTGCCCTGCAGAGAGGAAGTCAGGAACGTAGAGACATGAGGACTGAGTGTGTGTACTGGTCCATTTATACACAGAGGACCTGTGGTTCAACAACATCTGATTTTAAAAGCTTAATAAAATAGAGATAAGGTTGATGTCAAGTAGCTATTAATCAGAATGTGATCAATCTGGGTTTAAAATGAATAAATCCTGATTCTAAAACAACAAACTTCTGTTGCATATTTAACATTTAATCTAGAGAATGAGGTATAGGAGGTTAAAACTGAAGTCGTACCAACAGTGGAGGTCGCGCTGCTCAGGAGGGATTTTCCCCACGAACTCCAACCTCCCCAACTTTTGTCTTTCTGCTGAAGAGACATCTGTCCACACGAGGACATTTAAACATCACTCCATTTGTGTAAAACAACACACATATATATACATAACTGCTGCCAAAACATACTTTTATTCCAAGTCATTTGATTGGTTTATAAATAGTAGAAAGCTACAGTTACATCATAGTGATTTCAACATAAATGTGATCCATAATACTATGATGCTGCAACCAAACAAAACCTAAACTCACTGTGTGGGTATTTAATAGTTACGGTGAATAAAATGCAGCATTCAAACTTCCCTCCTCTTCATTTACATACACAAAAATGTCCAAATAGAAAAGTGAGAGTCAGAAGGATACAATGGCTCCTCCACTTTCCTTACTGAGGCCACATTAAACATTAAAGTGATAATGAGACACGAGGGAGGAGTAAATCGCGTAGACAGAAAGAAAAACATCTTCTGTCAGGAAGAGTTAAAGATCAGGAACTGTTAAGATAAATGTGAAAGAAAGAATTAAAGGCTTTTAAAGCAAATGTCTGAATGCAAAATGTTCCTGAGATTCAGTGGCTTTATTAACTTTATTGATCCATTTAAAGAGACACATAAACGGGGCTGATGCTTGTGGATCAGAGCACAGCATTTGGTGTTTGTGCTCTGATGTGTTGTTTAAATAGTGTGCAGATAGATCAGACCTTGAGGTTTGAGTTAATCACTTTTTACCCAAACCAGTATCCATTCATAGGCAGATAAGGGAGGGTCTTGCTGGGAATGATTATCTTTTGTAACTAACTGCACAAAGTGTGACTTACAGGGGCAGGTTTTGCTGCTAATATACAGATAAATGAAACGCAACTACACAAATAGTCTATACTACAGCACTGAGCGCTTATAATAACTTTTTGTCTATTACAAATAACACATCACCTAAATAAAGTGAATTTTAAACTATAAAGGGTGAATAACTTGCTACTACAAGTACTAAAATAAAGAATATTTTTAGAAATTCAGCTAGAAAAACTCTGACCTTTACATCACTATAACTGAGACCAGAGGACACTGAGAATGGCAGCAAGTTTCATTCTCTTAAACAGGTGGTCACTCCAAATATTCATTTATAAGATTTTTAGCTTATGGCACTTTGAAAATAAAAAAGGTGAGTAGAGGAAACCTAAGCTTTCACCTCCTCTTCTGAAGCCTCTGGCTCTGGCTCCAGGCTCACTGCTTGGTCACATTCAGTCAGCTGACCTTCAGCGAGGGGCTCTGCTTGACCCTCTGATGTGTTAGATTTTATGTTGGCGTCCTCTGCGGCCGTCTGCTCAGTGGACTGTGGAAGGTCGACAGTCTCAGGGATGACAGGAGGCTGCGGGGAAGCAGGTGGGTGCTCAGAGAACACTGGGACATCCTGACAGGGAGCAGGATCAGATGGAGGTCTAATGTCGGAGCAGGGCTCGGTATCCGGGGGGGCAGCCTGGGACATGGTGATCTGAAACAAAATGCTAATCTCAGCTGTGGATCTGTAATATTTCTATATGAACATCCCTAATCACAACATTGAGATATTTTGAAAAGAGTAAATGTAAGTGAAAACACTTGTTTCTTTTAGGCAAAGACATTTCCTCACTTACAAACACAGAAGAAGATGTTTGAGCTGCAGTCTCTTCTAGCAGACAGATTAAACAACAGTAAACACACAAATCAATAGATCAATATAAAAGGGTCGCAACCATTTTCACTAGAACATTCAGGTGAGAGACAATAACTCAACTACAAATACTGTATTTTTAATGTTATCCACTCAAGGCTTACTATTTATAGCCTTTTAACATTAAACTAATTCTTCAGCTCACTTTGATAATCAACAAAAAAAAACTTACAAATGATTGAAATATCTAATAAGCAGCTTTTTCTTTTTTAACATGCTGTTTTTTTTGTGCTAAATATAGTTAAGAAAATTACCATCGTTATTACATACAAAGTCTGGATTACAGAACTCGTGATGTGGCTTTTCTTTAATATAAAAAAAATAAAAACAATAAAAGATTTGTGAGAAATGTCGCCATCTCGCGGTCATTTTGTGTACGCACACGCATTTCAATAATATTGTCACCCTAAATGTTTCTAATTCTAATCGCTTTTATGTTTTTGCTGGCAGCAACAAGTGATTTAACAGAATGTTAAACCTCGTAAAATGTACGCAAAACATAGTAAATATTCCAAATAAAATATTTGAGCGTGAAATTCTTTATTTTTCTATCATGCTATCGCCCCTACACAATTTTAAAAAATATGTATTTTTCAAAAGTATATTTTGGGACCAAAACTGACATAATTTTGCATTTACAGCACACATAAAAATTATCCGCCTGGTACAATTACGGTAACTCCGAATTTCAGAAGTGTATAATATTCAACACATGTCATCGATTCAATTGAATTTAAAACAAACCTGCTTCTATTAAAATAGGTTAATACAACATCCACAGCAGTAGGCAACACTGTCAGACAAACAGCAAACACCATTATGTTGTATCTAAAAGCCAATAAGACAAGTATTTTCCTTTAACAAGTTACACGAATACGTTTTCAGCACTTTCAGAACTAATTCACTACATTATATTAGTTGGTTTGGTGACAAGTTTACTCCCTGCAGTTTATACAAACAAAGGAAAGTTGTAAAGCTCAAAGAGAGTTTTGTTTTTCAGAAGGAGACAGCGCAGCTCACCCGTTCGGTGCCAGCCAGCGGCTCTTCTTCCGCCCCGCCACGTCGGCAGGCCACGGCTCCGTGATAGCGTCAAAGAGGAAACACCGTCAAGATGTTTCACTGACGCATTGCCAGCTACTGCTAACACAGCTCTCTGTGTGCATCACGTCCTTGCTAAAATTACAAAAACCATAATAGAACCCCCCCCACCCCCCACCCCCCGAAATTTTCGTATTTACCAGGTGTTACATTGACATGAGTCCCCCGTCTAAATGCGTTCCCCCACCAGTTCGGCCAGGCACGCTCGTTGTTAAATCGTCCTCAGAACTTTATCAATCTGACCCACAGCCGTCAGGATAAGTTCCCCCATATAAAAGTAGAAAGTAAAACGGAAAAGGATTCAAACTCATTATAAATCAAGGCAGAAATGTTTGAAAACAACTAGCTAAGGAAGTGAGGTGTATTTAGCAAGGATGGTAGCACAAAGCAGTGAACTATCTTGTGAATGTTTGGTCTTTGGCTTCTACTTCTGCTGACAAACGCTCGCCCTCTTGTGGCGGTTTCCTGACATTACAACATTATTAATATACAGCACGTTCTGTTGGACAAATGACACAAATGATCAAAGAATGTAATTAAAAAATATATAATAATTGACTCCAATGTTATTCCATGATATGATCAATTTAATACACAGAAAATCACTCCAAATTTGAAAAGATCTTTAATTTTAAATAAAGTAGTAGATATTTGGAGGTAATATTAAGATTTATTCAAACATTAACCACAATAAATTATCATCTTGTTTTTAAGTTGGTTTTGGGCGAAGCTGAAGCTCACATTAAATGACAGCTGATCTGTTCAAGTGAGGTCAAACACCAGAAGCAGTGAAAACTCTTGTGATTATATGATCTTTGGCTTCTGCTATCGCTGGACAGCTGCTGCCCTCTTGTGGTGATTTAGTGACATTACAACAACCTTCAAAATAGGCTTTTCTTACAATCAGATGTTGCCCTCTTGTGGCGAAATAGTGACATTACAATAAACTTCAAAATAGGCTTTTCTTACAATCACAGATAAGTTTTTCAGTATTTTAGCACTGACGATAGTATAAGGAAGTTTGTAATCCTCTTGTGGCAATAAGGTAAAATAATATTTCTCTCAGTCTTAACTATTTATCAACCATACTTAGGAATGTTAAAATACTGCAGTTGTTAAAGAAACAGTGAAAAGTCAAACATCGTGTTTGTTTTTCAAGGTTTTTTAACTAGAAGTGCTGTAAATAATGTTTGTTGTACTTTCACTTAACCAGAAGAGGGTGAGAGCTGTCTTGTTCTGTTGTCAGAGCTAAAATCACCTACCACAATTTGTTGTTCTACTTTATTTAAAATTAAACATCTTCTCAAATTTAAAGTGATTTAGTGTGTATTTATTTATCTACGGAGCCCTTTAGGGGATGTGCGCACCAGATAGTAAGATACACCAGATACTATCTCGGAGTCGTGCACGAGATGCGCACAAGATAGTACTCTAAATAAAATGTCTTCCACGTCCCCTAAGGCAGGCGCTACAGGTCCATCAGATCTAAGACAAACAGACTCAGAGACAGTTTCTTTCCACGAGCCATTAGCACCATGAACGCACACATGCACCAGTCACTTCGCAAATAATCTTAAGTGCAATAAACTCCTGTGCAATAACTTTACCCTCACTGTATATACAGTATGATCACGCGGCGACACCCTTCTTATTCTATTTTCACTGCTGTGTTTTTAGATGTTTTTAGCTCATGTTTTTTATATTGCACCTTATACTCTGTGTTATATTAAGAGCAGCACCTGAAGGAGCTCCTGCAATTTCGTTGTGCCTTGTTGTACAATGACAATAAAAGCTTTCTATTCTATTCTATTCTATTCTATTCTATTCTATTCTATTCTATTCTATTCTATTCTATTCTATTCTAAGGGGCTCGAATTGAATATGAGGTGTAATAACATTGAAGTGAATTATAATTTATATATATTTTATTAAATTATTTGATCATTCATGTTAAAGTCAAAGTTAAAGTTGTAAAGTTTCAAGTTTTTTATCAGAAGCACTGTAAAAGATGTTTGTAGTAATTTCACATTATTGCCACAAGAGGGCGACAGCTGCCTTGTACTGTTGTTGGTGATAAATTCACCTATCTAGGTTTGTTGTTCTAAATATCTACTACTTTATTTAAAATTAAGGTTCTTTTCCACTGTCTCCACTCTATTGATATTATTTATAATAGTTTATGCCAATTTGTTTTACGTTGTCCTTTTCATACTCATCACTGTCACATGCATTACCGTCTGTCCTGGCTCTCTGCTGAGGCTAGGAGGAAATTTCATTGGTTGTTGTTTCTATTTAAAAGTATTCATTGTAATTTTCCTTCTTATTTAACCACTCTGTTAATTCCATTCTGGTCTCATTACGACATCTGTAGAACTCATATTTCATTTGTGGTTCCGCGTTGTAGAACCGAGTTAGGGAAGCTGGCCTTTTCTGTTAAAGCTCCATCTGACTGGAATAATTTACCTGATGTTTTAAGATCCACCGCTTCTTTTAGGCAGTTCAAAACCCTGGTTTACGATCATTTATTACCCACCTGCAGCTGTTTTTGAATTTATTATTGTATCATCACTTAGTCTTTTCATATTCAAAATCATTTTACCCTAAACTCCTTTGCATTGTGTATTTGTTGTCTCTGTACCATTTAGTTGCGCCGTTTGTTGTTTGTTATTGTATATTTATGTGAATGTGTATTTGTATATATGTTCACACAAGTTGTTCTATTTAATTAGCTTCATTCTCTTTATCTTATTTTTGTTTATTTATTAATATTTTGTGTTAGTGCTATTTTTGTCAAATTGTCATTTTGTTTTGAGATCAAAATATAAAATTCTCATACCTTCATAAAAGGGACACAAAAATTTAGACAATTCATTATGCAAATATTACCAATAGTTTTATTGAGTGGTTTGAATATTTTTTAAAAAAGTAAAATTGCAGATATACCTATACAATTGTATGTTCACAGTTTAACGCGTTCCCTTTGAATTGCCAACATTTAGATTAAGAAGAGATAAGTTTTATTAAAAGACAACATAATAGAGAAATGTATAGTAGAGTATCAAAATCATGCTTAATAAAAACCTTTAATTGCCCGTTCAGTTTAAAAATCAATTATATCACAACTTGCATGTGCATAGATATAAAAACATATACAAGCAAAAACTGTAATGAGTATCGATGAGTAGGATGCAGATCTGCTGAGCTGCTACATTCGGTATAGGTATGTGTGTACATGTGAATATATGAGGCATTACAAACTACGTATGACACCTGCAGGAAGTTTGTCAAACCAACCTGGAAATCTACCAGCCAATTTTTAAAAAGTTAAAATATTTTGGCTTTGGGAATAATAAACAGTATACTGTTTTTATATACATTTATCTATATATAAAGTGCACACTGGAGATGTACAAAGACGCTATTTAAAATATTTTGTTCTCCAAAAAGGTGTAAAAAAATTAATTTTGCTCTAAAATCCTGATGGCATTTAGTAGCAGTACATCTGCTGTTACGTGGCTTATGATTACAATCATAAACAATCACTGAAATTCATTTTTAAAGGACGTGTGTAAGGTGGGCTTAAATACAACAGTTGCTCCTGAAATGCCATAGTTTGAGAGCAAAATTCCCTGCTTTGCACTTTGCATTTTTCCTATAAAAAAAGTGTCACTTGATACCACGGTGTCATGTCAAAAACCAAAAACAGAGTTCATAGATATATATAAAACTTGTTATAATACATAAGACATAATATTTCTTCTACCCTTAAACCAATTGAGTGGTGCCTTATTCTCACTCATATACAATAATGCCCCATGTGCAGCTACTTTCACATTTCTGAATGAAAACATTGATAAACACTTCACTCTAAAACTGAATGAGACCCACAGTCTCACTTCTCTACATGCAAAAAGCATAAACAACCAAAGCTAAGCTGCATTTATTAAGTGCACTTTACTGCTGTGTGTGTGTGTGTGTGTGTGTGTAAGAGAAAACAAGCATTAGCTACCTGTCATCACTTCATCATGTGAGCTTGTAGAGGCAGATGTGGTGTGTGGTGCTGTAACGTGGTGGTCAAGGAAAGAGGAACTGGTGTTAGCGTTATGTCACAGGTAGCAGCGCTCACGTAGAAAGAGCTGAAGCATGTATGATGCCATGCACGTTGGGTGTGATATGATACATTCTGGAAAGATTCACATTTTATTGGCCTAGCTAGCAAATAACACGTGTATGTAAAATGTGTGGCAGTTTTGACTTAAGCGTTTGTAGAGATGAGAGTGAGGATGTTGCATGAAGAGTTTGAGAAAAGATTGTCTGACACGGTTTGATTCTGCAGCCACATGAGGGTGCTGCTCTCAAGCCAGCTGAGATGCTGCAGCCACTCTTACAAAGAAAAAGAGTTTGAACCTTCCGCAGCTGATCAGAGATCTGATGCAGCAACCACATTACTTTTAAAAAGGTCAAAATGAGCCGAGCAGAGAGTAGCATGCTGACAATAGCTCTTACTCTTCGCTCTAATGAGGCAAAAGGGTCAAAACCCTGAGGAACATTTCCCCCCAACTTCCTGTAAGAGTCCATTGAGTAAGGTCAACTGTTTTAACCCCATAAAGTCAAAGTGGTTCAGTCCAACAATGAACCCGACATGAAATCCATGTCTGGTGGAGGTTCTCACACCAGGAGGTGGCGCTTCTTGTGCAAAGCCAGGTGGTCTGAGCGGGAGAAGCTGCGTTCGCAGTCGGGACACTGGAAAGGTTTGACTCCCGTGTGCTTGCGGAAGTGTCTCGTCAGCTCGTCTGAGCGGGCGAACTTCCACGTGCAGCCTTCCCACATGCACTTGTAGGGCTTCTCGCCTGCACAGAGAACAGATAAGATAAGCCTCGTGAATGATGGTAAAAATGTCAATGGATGAGAAATGTTTGGAACTATGGCACAATCTGTAATTGATGTATTGGTTTCAATTTTTAACCACCAACATGTTTTTAGTCCAACATTGCAATTATCCAGTCACGTTGCAGTGATGTCATATCTCCACGACTTCAGTAAACGTGCATGATACCCAGTCCAAGCTACAATAGCTAATGTCATTTGCTTGTTAGAGTTTGAAAAATAGTCTGTTTTTCTGAAATATCAAAACACTGCATGTGCAGATACCTTAAATTATTTTTATAACTGAATAGGCTGAAGTGTAACTAAAGAGATGTACCAAATAGTTTTGCTGATACAGATTTCCACTTCTTGTATAGATAGCCATGACCTGCTGATACCAATTTTAGCTGATTCTGATTTATCAAAGAACTCTAATTACCAGAATACTTTTTTTCTGATTCACATGATAACTAGAATTCTAAAAGTAAAAACTTTATTCTGAAAGATCTGTTTAGTTATTATAAACGGGTGAGCAGGGGTGATTCTAGGATGTGACCTTTAGGGGGCCTCGGCCCCTAGTGAGCAGCTGCCAGTACAGCAAGGCGGCCAGGTTTAGTCCAGTTTGAAGATCTTTCAGATTAAGCTAACGTTTAACACTAACAAACAGCAGCTGGATCAACAAACCTGATTTTATTTCGTTCACTGTATAAAATCTGATGATTGGACAATAAAGTTCTGAAACAGTCAAAAAGAACATTTGGGGTGATTATATGGTTTGAAAATTGTCTAACAAAACAGTGATAATAATACATTTTTTTCAGGGATGCTGAATAAAAAGTTAGAGGTGCTACTTCCAAGAATTATTACATGGGCTAATATTTTATTCTAAAAAGACCATTTAACTGTATTTCCCTTCATGACTAATATTTGTACCCTACCAACTGACCCTAAACGTAGATTAGGTCCCAAAGCATTAACACTGACTACAAGCTCTTGAATGCTAGCATTAATGCTAATAATTCTGAATTTACATGCACGTGGCAACTGCCCATATTCTAAGTCTAAATAATAATAATAATATGTTAAAACACTATCAGATAAATGCATTTAGCTGTTGTAGCCTGTGAACTGATAGAGACGGAGTGAATTCTCTGCACTTTTGGTGGAATTATGGAGATATTTTAATGAAACGTGACTGATTATTTGTAATGTTGGTGCTGGACCAAACAAAAAAGTGACTACATTAGTAGAGGAAGAGGATGGTCAGACTGTGTGAGGCCTCTCACCAGTGTGTGTCCTGCGATGTGCTTTGAGGTGGGAGCTTTTGGTGTACACCTTGTTGCAGCCTGAGAAGTCACAGCGGTGAATTCTTCTCTTTCGTAAAGTGTCGGGAGAGTCGGGAGGGAGGGGATGCTTTGAGCCCGTACGAACTATTACTGATGGGTTGTTGCACCTGAAAGAGAAGAGACGAAGAGAGAAACAGATCAACTATTTGCTCTTTCATCTTTTCTTTAATGTGGCCAATAGAGGGCACCAGAGTTCTCTTACTTAAAGTTAAAACTTAAGTTTAATTTGGCTGCAGCTACTCTCTCCTGGGCAAAAACAACTCCTGCCAGTCAGGAAGTTAAATGACTCCTCCTACCTTTTTCCAGTCTACCCCGCCTTTTGCTTTTGTTCTATCACGTTTGTCATTTCAGATAGTTGTGTATCCACAATTCACCAATTCATAAACTGAAATCTGAACCAAATGCATGACTAAAATCAAAATCTAAAATCCATGAAGTAGTGAACAGTTCTGCAGCAATAGAGAGAAAGAGCATTTTAGCCCCAAAATAGCAGGATGAGCCTTCTGTCATAAACTGAACGAGTGTGTTTGTGTGTGTGTTTGTAGGTGGCGGTTGAGAGCAGGTGTCAAGTGTTGAAATATGAATCAATCTTTATATAAAGGAATGTGCGAAATTCCCCTTCCACCCTCACACCCAAATGAATACTGGCAAGCCCATCATTATTACACACACCAGAGCCTATGACATATTTACTGTTGAATAAGGTATATAATATACAGCATGTGTGTGTGTGTGTGTGTTGAAAGAAGAGCAGTTGACAGCTAAAGTCACACCTACTCTTCTCTTTTTTCTTTTTTATTGAGGGTCCTTTCATTTCACGGTTGGCACGCTGACAAAAACAGCCTGTAAAGGCAGTTACCCTGACGACATCAGAAACGGATGGTTTGTAGACGAATTACACACACTTAAACACAAACGGGTAACAGCCAACCACCAGTGCGCCCCTCTGACTACTACGCAAGTTGCACACCTGCAATTATTTCTTTGACAGAAAGCCTTAAGTTAGCAAAAGATGAAACACTTTTGCACAAAACAGACGAGAAATGTGTAAAGATGAAGAAGGCTGATTGTTAAAGTGAATAAAAAGTACCTGAAGCGAGGGATGAGGGAGGGAGGGGAGCAGTCATAAAAGTGTATGAATTTACATATTAGAAGTTCTTATGATGAAAAGCTAGAAAGGAGTGGCTGATGGGCAGGAAGGGAAAAAACACAGCAGAGGAATGACAGACTCATGTCCCGATGCTGAAAACATGTGGCACATCCTCCTAATCTATGAACACATGCTCAACATGAACAAATATTCATGTAGTGCAGCGAGCTGACGGGATGTTATCATCACAGAGCTTCACGCCTGGGCACAAGTCGACATTTTGATTGAAGAAAAATAATAATAATAATAAATGCATTCCTGATTCCCAGGTGACTTTATCTTGCTTTCAAGGCTCTGCCAGATTTTACGTCAAAGTTTTCTGAGTCGAGTTTAAAAGACAGTTAAAAAGGGGAAGAAGATTGTCTCATAAACGCAGTGTGAATCGTAAACGGATGTGCTGATTTATTTTTATTTGCAGACAGATTTATTTCTTGTTGGCCAAATAAATCTGTGAAATGTTAAATGATCCAACAAGAATCGTTTTTTATTTTATTTTTTAACAGAGTCAGAAATAAAAACCAGAGCCATGTTAGTGTTCACGGTGACGTCTCTGATGTCACTTCCTAAAGATTAGAGGGGAAGCAGAACACTTTGTGTAACGTTTGGCTGTCCTGTTAAAACCTGTCCGTGTGTGTGTGTGTGTGTGTGTGTGTGTGTGTGTGTGTGTGTGTGTGCGTGCGTGCGTGTGTTTCACTCACTCATAGTCGGGTTGCATCTTGATGACTGATTGATTCATTTCATGGCTGATCAGCTGGTCCTGAGGGACGTCAGGCTGAGCCTCGGTTTTGATCTGTCTGTGGAGGTCGTGGATGTCCACCGTCTTTGTAGAATGAACTGATGAGAAAAATTTTTTTCACTTATCTTGAAATGCACAAAAATGATGGCGATCACTTGCATTTTCCTCTAATGCCACCATGAGATTTATGATTTAGGAACAAATGTAAAGCCGGATCTACGTTTCAAGGATTGCACCTTTAATTAGAACAATATTGCTGTTTTTATGAAATAAAATGACCCATTATTACTATAATTTTAAATAAAATAATACACTAAAATTTTAAAATAACTGGGGTTTAATTTAATGCAGATTTTGCACTGAGAAAATTTTGCTTTTAATTCATATTTTCTAAATGCAACGGAGCTGGTCAGTGCTGAAGCTAAAAATACATTAATTTGCACTTTGCACAGAAGATTTAAACGAATCAATTTCCAGAATCATTTTTGCTGGATTTCAGAAAACATTGACATTTTTCTGAAAATACGATTTGCAAAAGTCCATGAAGGGATGTGACTTTGTGTATTTAATGTATCATTATAGACACTGTGTAAGCTTGTCAGCGTGTTTAAGCCTGTCAAAGGTCAATAACTCAAAGAGAACAGAGCAGAAATAAAACCTCCTATAAAACAGCCCAGAATCTGCTGAAACTGTTTTCATAAGAGCAGAGGAAATGAGAAACTCTTCTTCATTTTTTGTGACATATCTAAGATTAAAAGTGTTAAAAATAAGACAGTAAGTCTGGTGAAAGCTATTAGTATGTGCATTTTATTAATTTACAGATCAAAATCCTTAAAATAATTAGTTATTTAACGAAACCATGTCTGGTTATTAGTAAATAATTAAAAACACACAAATTGAAGCATGATATTACTAACGGTTCTAATCCTGTAACGTTGCTGCTGAACTATTTTAGCACCTGTCACTTTAATACTCCGATCCTTAAAGGTCAAATACACTCAGATTTCTCAGCTAATTGCTCAAATCCTCTTTTTTTTTTCTTTAAACATTTCTTTTAGATGTTTGAACAGAAATAGAAACAGGTCTCACCTGGTTTTCGCTCCCTGCTTGGATGGTGGTCGTTGTCAGCGGCAACCGGTGAGCTCACTAATAAGGGCTGGTGCAGGTGAAGAGGAGGTGGGTAGAGAAGAGGCACCATGACCGGACCCATCAGGGAAGTCACCATAGCAGGGAAAGACAGCGAGGGGGTGGGAGGCAGCGTGAGGGCGTGGGAGGGCGGGGAGCGAGAGGAAGGGCTGTAAGGGGAAGATGGGGAGCTGAGAGGGGAGGGTGGGGAGGATGTGGAAGAGCACGGGGGGGAGGAGGAGGTGGATGAGGAGCGTTTGCTGAGGGACAGGTCCACTGGCTCCAGCTGCGTCTGTGGAGGGTTACTGGGAGTATGAGGCTGGGCAAAGGCCTGCATGTGCATTCGGTAGAGGGTACTGGGGTGAGGAAAGATCACTCCATATGGTTCTGTTGGCACTAAGGAAGAGAATGGCTGTGAGGAGGAGGAGGAGGAGGAGAGGATGCAGGAGAAGGAAGGGAGACAAAAGAGCAGAGAGGTAAACATTTCCGTTCTGCCTTGAATAACATGGAAAACATGTTTCTGCAGCACAAACAACCACAGCCAGATGAAAAACGGTAAACTCAGCATTTTGCTCTGCAGCAGATAACTGTCCCAAGTCCAGTGTGTGTGTGTGTGTGTGTGTGTGTGTTCATTAGCCTGGCGGTGTGTGTAGCCATTGTATGCTAATATCTACTGTACAGCAGCTTGTTTGTCCAGGAACAGCAGGAATGTGGGAACCAGTCTGTCTAGACACGTAGCAGGAGTGTGTGGAGGTGTGTGTGTGTGTGTGTGTGTGTGTGTGTGTGTGTGTGTGTGTGTGTGTGTGTGTTGTGTGTGTGTGTGTGTGTATCGGGGAGGTGGAAGGGGCATCATCAGGGACAACATGTTGAGGCATGATCGAAGCACACACAAAAAATACTCACACGCATTCTAGGCTATGTTTACATAAACACACACACACACACACACACACACACACACACACACACACACACACACACACACACACACACACACACACACACACACACACACACCCACACACCTTACCGTGTTCATGTCTGTCTTTGGAGGGCAATCACACATCAACATGGCTACACAGCAGGTCAGGCTCCTACAAAATAAAACACACAGTCATCAGCAAACAGCTAAACACTCACACCAGATGAGCTGAAAAAGTAAAGGACACATTGAAGGTTAGTGACCTATAATCCAACCTCTAACTCTCTCTTCACTGTTTAATGTGTCCTGGATGGTTCTTTGGATTTCTGGCCATCCTCTTTAATTCTCTCTTCATCTCAGAATCTCTTCCTCTAATGTAGCTTCGCCCTCTTCAGACCCCAGAAACGTAGAAAACATCCCTTCCTGTGTGCCAGCATCGTGTAGTCACCAGCCTCCTGGTTTTAAACCGGTCTATTGTGAAATACAGCCTGATATACCAGACACTGATAGCCTTTCCTGTTTAGCAGGAAATTAGTTTCATTTTTATTCACCCCAGCCTTAAGGAAAAATGCAAAAAGAAATATTTTAAAATGTACTTATCCAAAGTGCACAAGTATGAATCACAAAAGTATAAATCAGTATCGGCAGGCGAGAGCAGCAAAAGAATCCCAAACCAGTATCAGCCCTCAAAACCAGAACCAGTGCATCTTTATTCTGATTGTGACAAAGACACTCACCTAGAGCAACATGGAGAAAAGTTAAATAAGGTATTTTAGAGGTTTATTATTCAGCCTTCCTAAAATAACAACTGAGCTAACACACATTCCCTGTACTCGATAAAACGAAAATCACAGGAAAAGACTAGAAACTAGGTTATATAAACAACAGAACGATACGTGGGAGAGGTCAAACAGCCCAGTCCACATCTCCATTATGTGTGGAATCATTAACCTCCACCTGCTGAAATTAAAAATCCTCCAAACAACTTCAGTTTTACAAGATTACCACTGGTTACAGGTGTGATCAAACTGGAATCTTCCCAGTGTCAAAGACATACAGTGAAACATCACACGCCACATCTGAAACACACACACACACACACACACACACACACACACACACACACACAACTGAGAACTGGCAAGTATTTGGATAAAAGGGTGTGAGGTTTCCACTGTGGTTCCAGTTACCTTAACTTTGAATGGCCAGGTGCAGACGAGTTGACTGTTTGTTCCTTTATGAGTGTTTGAGAGTGTCACGGAGTGTGTGTGTGTGTGTGTGTGTGTGTGTGTGTGTGTGTGTGTGTGTGTGTGTGTGTGTGGGAAAGTGTCTGTTTGTTCACTAGAGCATTAAGACTACATGAACTGTCTAAGAATGTACCCTGAGGGAGTGTGTGTGTGAGAGAGACCTTAGCAAAGTCCACAGTCTGGAGACAAGTTAGCCTTTAATTATTAACAAATGGGCAAAAACACAAGCATCACGCCTTATAGCACACACATGCAGGAAGACACACACACAAACACACACACACAGAATCCAGATGGGGAACAGACCAATAAGGCAGCAGGATGCTCGCTGGTTGGGCCAGGAAGGGTGTGAACGTGACGAGTGAAGCCTCGCCCTTTGCCCAACTCCAAAGAAACAAAGAGGCTGCAGTCAGGTGTGCGTGTGCGTGTGTGTGCTGAGGGTGTGTTTTCTAATCCGGGTTTGAATTGTATGGTAGTTCAACCAGAGGTCAAGTAATTGTCTTACTGTGGTTGTGTGTCACACACGGAGCTGACAAAAGCAGCAAGTATGAAGCACAAACAGGTACTTTCACCACAAAAACAAGAGACTCTAAAAAGGGATGATTCAGGTGTGAAAAACCAGTGACGTTTCCAAAACTTGCATCCTGTTTCACACACATAAAAAACTCCTGTAAACAAGGTGTCATAACGGGAAACACTGAAACGCAAATGAACAGTAAAAAAAACCCATCCCATAATGAGGTCTAAAGTCAAAATATCGCAGCTTGTTATGTCTGGCCAAAGGATTAGTGTGTTTAATAAACAGCATGAAGTCCAAACTTTAGTGTTTTATTATAATGAAAACATGTCAGGTTCATAATTAGATGAATGGCATCAAAAATAATAAAAGCATCACCTTCATCAAAAAGATTATTCTAATTATTTAAATGAGCACATTAAAATGTCCTTATGGCTACTTTACAGCTTAATAACTAAGTAACAGACTTTTGGAAGTTATTTATGAAAACGTATATTATTAATATTACTTAAATGATTAAGCCTCACGGAGAAGCTTTAAACTGTATAGTTAGATTTTTATACAAAAACCATTCTAATCTATTTCACATAGTTCATTTTGGATTTGTTTTAAATTATTTCACATCATGTCATTTGTGTTTCTTCTAATCGAATAAAATGCAAACCAGCTCATAAGCGCCACCTACAGGAAAAGGTCTTTGCTTCTGAATTTTTGAAGTTTTCAGTAGTTTTGAATTAAAAACACTGCATTCTACTTGTTGCAGCTTCCTTTCATGAGTCACTTAAACTCAAAGAGAAGTGCTGATTTTCTCACACCGAGTGACACCGAGCCTCCTTAGAGAGCAGTGGCTGCTAATTACATCCTGACCTGAGAGCATGAACAGCCAGAGGGGCGTTTATGGTTTCAAGCGTGCACCTCTAGGAGTGCGCACAAATACTGTATGTTCACACTCTGAGTACAGGACATCTAGAACAACCCTAATATGAGTTCACCCCTCACATAAACTCGAACAACCGCCTGTGGGCTAAAACCTTCAGTTCCTAAAGGACCACATGTACAGTTGCAGGAACATACCATTCCTCTGAGAGCTCACCTGTCAAGGTTTCTTCTGTGAGGCCCTGTCTCGAGAGCTTGAAAATAATTTGTGTCTAACTGCTCATTGTTGTGTTGTTTCATCTGGGGGGGAAAGGCAGCAGCAGCTTCTACTTAGAGTTATTAGCTTTAATCTGCACAGAGCTGAGCACCAGGTGGTTCAGCCCACGTGGAAGTAGAAGGCAAGAGGTGACATGTGTTCAAAAGTTTTAACAATTTAAGAATAGAAAAGTCTCATTTTACTGCATAGACCTTTAAGGCTTCAGCAGCTAAAGCTGATGTCATATTCTTTGTGGGATTTTTCCGACCCCCAGTTACAAATCTCTCCAGACGGACTGACTGGACTCCCAGAGGACTCCTCCTACCAGATACGAATCAGGCAGCTGTTGGATCGGCTTTTCAGACCATTTTCCTCTCAGATAATAAAAAAAGAAAAAAAGTGTGAGGAGAAGGAGCCAGTATGATAAAAAGAAGTCCTGCTTTAGGTGTTGGGGTGTATTTTCCTCATCGTGAGCCAGTGGGTGTGTGTGTTTGTGCATGTCTGTAAATATTGTCCTTCTAGGTCAGAACAGCTACTGTGTACTCAACCCCAACCCACTCAGCAAATACTTCCCCATCCCTCTTTCTTTCCTTCTTTCTCCACCCTTGGACTCCAGTTGTTCTCCTCTTCCCTCGCTCCCCAGCAATCACTCATGTCCCTACTACTGTATTTATCTGAACCACACACTACTTCTTCTTTGCCTCCATGAATGATATAAAACAACACAATCGAACGGGGAAAATATTGCGGCTTGGAGCCCTTTGGCTACCGATTCAAACCCCCCCACAGACACACACACACACACACACACACACACACACACACATTTTGTGCACACTCAAGAGCTGCACACAAACTTTCTGCTAGCTCAACAGAATACACACACTAAATCACTAAAGGGCTAAATTATTACAGACACGCACACTTGCTCTAATGGCAACAGGCTGGAGATGATGAGATCACCAGAGAGACCAGAAACCTCCAGACAACAGCTTTGTCCAAGAACACGCACTGACACACACACACACACACACATCCCAGAGTTCCTTGCTCTTGACTCTGACTTTTCAGCCTTGTTTTTTCCTGTCACTCTCTCCTCATGTCAGAACCACGCTGCTTTATCTCACTTTGACATCAGATTGCCAAACTTCAGCAGCAGCGTTGCTTCACTGGTTGCAGTGAAGAAACGCTGCTGCTGAAGTTCTTCACTGGTTGCAGTGAAGTTCTTCAGCAGCCTGACTCAAACTTTGTTACTGACGTTCCATTAGTCTTAATTTAGGATCCTAATTGGCTGACTCACTCAGGTGGTGAGCTAATATTCCAGTGTTTCGGTGCCTCGTTGCTTCACATTTCCTCTGTTGACTTTTCCAATCTGCTCCGTCTTTAAATTTCTCACCCCCCGCTCATGTGTGCCTCCCCTCTCCCTAATTTCAACCCCTTACCTCACCTCCTCTTCCTCACTCCCATAATAACATAAGCTCTGCTGACTCCTCTGAGGCCCCCTATCCTCTTATTTTGGCTTCCCGTTCCTTCATCCGAGCTCCTCCTTCCCCCCCACACACTCCCGAACTCACACACACACACACACACATGTACAAACCCACAGTGGCTCTCTGCTCCTCTCCTGCAGCAGACTGTGAGGTTGCAGGCCTGCAGACCTCAGGGAGAAGCCAGAGGGGGGCCATCAGCAGGGGAGAGGAAACAGGATCCATCTCACTCACACACACACACACACAAATGTGGATTCAAAAAATAGAACACTGTCAAACTCTGACATAGGTAAACACACGTGCACACACCTCAAGTCGAACTTGTCAAAGAAAGCAGAGTTTTGAGGCTTTGCAGACAACTGAGGACAGAGTGGAGGGAAGGGGGGAGAAGAAGGGGGGAGAGCGCTGCCAGAGAGGAGAAACAGGGAGAGCAGAGCGGAAGCCCTGAGAGTTCAGTCCAACTGTTATTATTTCCACAGTCCATGATGGGTCGGGGGGTGTGAAGGAGAGGAGGAGGAAGAAGAGAGTGAAGCCAAATGGGAGGGGGGTTGGGGGGGGGGGGTGCTGCAGGGGGCCTGTGGTTTCCTGTCTGACTCCCTCCCCTCAACCACACACTGACTGCACCTCCCTACACCCCGAGGAGCGAGAGGGGATAGGGGGGCGAAGAGAGGAAAAACAAAAAGCAGCCGCTGTGACCAAACTATGTCAAAATGGAAGTGGAAACAACGGAGCAGAGACAGAAAATGGGAAGAAAACGAAGTGGGTTTCAACCAAAATATGACAAAACTTCAATGAACCTCAGACGCAAAGAGGGGAGGTGGGGGGAGTCGCACTAGCCCAATCCAGTGGTTTAAACACAGATTTGTGTGTGCGCGCACACTTCAACATGACACATGTGTGTGCTGGCACGCATTAGGTTGTGTAACTACAAACAGCTTTTTAAGTTTACGTCCGTCTGTGGAGCAAAGTGTCCTTTTTCCTTTAACTTCTGTTGGGAGGAACATTTAGGGGTTTAATGTTTAAGCTTTAATGTTCCCCTGAACGTGCCCTTTGAGCAGTGTGTGTGTGTGTGTGTGTGTGTGTGTGTGTGTACACAGTCTTGCGCATTTTGTTCCACCAGATAACATCAGCATGTTGATTCAGGAAAAGAGGCGTAGGAATGGGTGGGGTATTAGGGGCGTGTGGGTGTGGATGAGCTGCCCTGATGTTGGACAAATAAAACACACACACAAAAAAAAACAAACATCAAAAAGACGAGACGAGTCGTCTTCTTCCTTTGTGCTTCATGAATGAGACAAGAAAGGTAAACCAAGAACAAAGAGGAAGAGGAAAGATGTTGCCCTCATTCCACCCATCTACCCCCAACGTTTCTCTCTCTCCTCCCTTCTTTTCTCCCTCCCTTCTTTCTCCAGGCTCTAAACAGGATAAGGTCTTCATATGCCAAGTGGAATGTGTGACGCAAGCCCAGGCCTTGAAACAAAGCACAGGAAACAGGGAGAGACAGAGAAACACTCTCAATGCAGGGGGGAGAGAGATGTGTAAAACATGTAGTGAACAGAGAGAGAGAGAGAGAGAGAGAGAGAGAGAGAGAGAGAGAGAGAGAGAGAGAGAGAGAGAGAAAAAAAAAAGCTTCAGGTAGTTTGATTATGTTGATCTCCGTCTCACACACACTTGTCACACTGCAGGGTAAAACACACCACTCTGGTATTGTCTCTCACCTTCACACCACTACTCCACTCTGAATCAGTGCCAGCATGGATTAAAACTAAAAGAGACCTCATCGTTTGGAAATATTATTTAGATTTCCTCAGTCAAATACAAACAAGCTACAGTTAACCCTTCTGTTAGATACTGGATATCAGACAGCTTCCTTATATAAAATGTCTTTAAACAGAAAAAAAATGCAGTTTGAATTTACTGAACTCAGCACGAGTTAAGAGGAACCAAAAAAATCTGTCAGGACGATCAAACATTTTTTGTGTTAACAAGACGCTTAATGAATTAAAAATATACATTTCATATTATATATGAAAAAAATCAAACGGGTATCATGTCAGGGGATGTTTAAGTGATTACAGTTTTCTTTTACATAAACATAATGTAGGACCTGGACGAAGAAAGGAGAGAAAATGTAACTAATAATAATAATAATAATAATAATAATAATAATAACAATAATAATAATAATAATAATAATAATAATAATAATAATAATAATAATAATAATAATAATTAGAATTGATTTTATAAAACGTCCAAATCGTTAAATTAATTGATCAGAAAATGACTAACAAGCCGGCTGATCTCCTTAAAATAGTTTAGCTGTAAGTAAACAACACAGATGACCATATAACAAGAAATCCGCAATAATTACCTCAACACATCCGACTGATTTGATGCAGGAACGTGCTGTTCAGACGGGGCACGGTGTGTGTGTGTGTGTGTGTGTGTGTGTTAATAATCCTGCGGGTAGTTTCACAGCTGCCTTGCTGAACGGCACACAGTCTCCTTCTCAGAAACTCCGAAAACTCCGCTGAAAAAGTGACGCAGGGGACGCTCAGCTGACATCAGAATCCAAACACACACTCTCTCTCTCTCTCTCTCTGTCCGTCTCTCTCCCTCACTCACACACACACACAGCCGGTGATCGGTGGCTCCTCGAAACGTTCCCAGGTTGTGAAACTCCTTCGTGTTTCTGAGCGACCTCCTGGTGCTGAGCGCGGTTTGGATGTGAGCGCCTTTCGGACTTTAGTGGTTTAGAATCTGCTGCTGTCACGTGATCCAGTTTGTTCTCCGGCAGGGGGCGGGGCCTGGGCGTTGCGTGTGTGTGCGTGTGTGTGTCGCAATTCACATTTGAAGCAGACAGACTGCAGTGGTGTAACTTTAGATAGTTTCTCAGAGATGACATCGATCAGCCAAAGTAAATTAACGGAAGCCAAGAAGTCTTTGATCTGTTTTGTTACAGAAGCTGAAGAATCATTAACACCTGATAGGAATCTAAAAACAATTGGGGCTAATCTTATAAATAGGTTATCTTTATATTCTGGGTTTATCAAATGATTGATAAAATGTCACGATTTAATCTTTGGTTAAAACATTTTATTTAGTAAAATTATTTGTGGTAAACTTCATTCTGCTTCACATCGTCAGAGGACACACACACACACACACACACACACACACACACACACACACTGCTAGAGTTTAGTATTTATTTTATTAGTATTTATTTTTATTGACTCCCAGTGTTAATTGTATTTATTTATTTTGATGTTTTAAATTGAGGACATAAAAAGAGAAGCTTCTACAGGTTCAGTGTCTTTGCCCAATGCATTTCAACGTGTGGTGGTGAAGTCAGGATTGAACCACCAACCTTCTGCTCGCCCGCTGATCCACAGCCACCCTGGGAGGGTTTGTGTGAGGTGGAAGCTCTGGATCTGCTGAAGATCAGGTTCAGGTTTTAGATTGGGTCCAAGACTCATCTTCTGCACTTTTCTTTCTGAATTGCTAAAACTCCTGATGAGAAAAGACCTGTCTTCAGAAAAAAAAAAACTGTGAGTTCCCTTTTTTCTTGAATATGCATTGGGGAAGGTTCTCAGTCGTCTAAGTGTAGTTATCCAAAAACTGAGGCATGTCAAGTGGACTTCTTTCTTTTTTAGTCAAAACGTTTCACCACTCATTCCAAGTGGCTCCTTTTAGTTTTAGAAGACCGGTGTATTCAGCCTTCCAACACAGTGGACAGTTAGCGTTGGCCAACCTGGTGGAGATGTGAATTCAGCCTGATTTTACTGGTTGAAAGGGCAGCATGTCTGAGGCCTTCACCTCAGCTTTCTGAACCCCTGATCTTCTCTGTGCAACACGTGAACCTTGTCCTCAAATGATGTCTTCTACATGACAGCTGATTGTGTTGCTCTGTCTGTGTTGGGCCATCTTCCCTTGTAGCTGTTGTTTGGTCTCCATACAGCTCTGAGCACTTCTCACTGCACTGAAAGGCATAAACTACATTGTTCTTCTCGTGTCTGAGTATCTGTCTTTAGGATGTATAAGTCTGTGTTTTAAGGTGTTTGTGGGTTTAGAGTGAATTGGTATGTGGTGTTTACCCAAAATCCTTTGGAGCTTTTTAGACACGCCAGCCATGTGAAATAACCAGGTTGTTCCTGGGACTCAGGCTGATCCTTTGTCCTTTTCTGGAATAGGATCCTGCCTTGCCAAAGGCCCATTTGGGATAGCCACAGGTCCTGAGGGCTGACTTCCTTCTTCTTGACTAGTACAGAAGTGGGAATGCTTTCCGCTCTATGGTTCAATGTTCTGATGACCCCTAGTTTGTGCTGTAATGGATGATGTGAGTCAAAAAACAGATACTGGTCAATGTGGGTGGGTTCCAGTAGATTTCTGTTTAATTTTCCATCAGTCTCAGTAATGGCACAATCCAGGAAGGCCAGTCAGTTGTTTTTGGTATCTTACTGGGTGAATTTGATGTTCTTGTTCATTGAGTTTATGTAGACTTGGAAATGATATCTCACGACACGTAATCTTCACCCAGGTGTCATCATCATCAACATACCTGAACCAGTGGATTGGTGTCAACCTTGGGAACGAGTTTAGAGCTTTCATTTCTACTTCTTCCTTGTACAGGTTGGTCACAATCTGTAACACTGTGTCATTTACTGGCTTTTATCCCTGTGTGTATGCTGATGTGACAAGTGAATTTCAATAAAGTAACTCAATTCAATTACCTGACAGGGAGGTTATGCACTTTATGCCCAGGGGCCCCTGTGATCATAATCCTGCTCTGTGTGTGTGGGAGGATAAAGATGACCATGAGGAGACAGAAAAACATCCATCAATGAAAACATGGAGCTCAGGTGAAGGAGTCCTAATTCTCTTTGTTAGAAACACATAGATTAGTTGGCAGGAGTCTCAGGATACATTAATCACAGTCATGAAGCATCAGACTATTCTTTAAAATATTTTTCATTTAAGTGTATATGCTATAAAGGAAACCCACTGAACCCATACATTAGGCGAGACCGAGTGCTTAGTCATCTGACTAGTCAGACGTGTGCACATCTGACATGTTAGCACTGATTCTGGATTCTTTTACCACCTGTAAGGTACAACCAGCCTGAGCAGTAAAACTACCCAGAATTCAATCAAATGTGTGATAATTTAACAATTTAGGACACTAAAATAGCTTTTACTAACTTTATTAAGTAGAAAATATAAGTCTAAAGCATTTTAAACTTATATAAAAAAGCAAAGCATTGTACATTTTTTTAAAAATGTCCAAGAATATTTTTGATAAATACTCACTTTTGTTGTTTGTTTTGTTTGTTTTCTCAAATATTTCATGTTAAACATTAAAGACACACACACACACACACACACACACACACACACACACACACACACACACACACACACTGCGACACCTGTCATCACAGGCCTGTCCTTCATGCTCACCTGGCCTGTGTACTGAGGCAAAGCGGACAGAGGTGAAAGTCAAGACAAATCTGTTTTTATTTCTGAATGACTTCTATTGTAGTAAAGACACAAAGTATTTTAAGTCTGAAAACACGTCTCCTCAGCTGACCCGTCTGTGGAGCATGAGGTGAGGTGATATCTCAGAGCGTTAAAGTCAACAAAATCTCATTTCTGTCAAAAATGACTCAATCACAAACTCCTCTGTAAACCAAACTCTGCAATCACTCATTATTTATTGGTGGTTACTGTGAATGTTTTTGTTTGGAGGCCCTTAGTTGGACAGGCTTTTAAATGTGCACGTTAAGATCTTTGTCATATGGGCTCTACAAACATTTTCTGACCAACTTTAACAACATTTAACAACCGCTGCTCCTTTGGGATGGGTCAAATGCAGGGAACAAATTCCACTACATTGTACTGTGGCGTATACGTATGCAGCCACAACTTACAGTACTTCATATACCTGTATAGCTAGAAAATTACAAAACAAAGCAAAAGCATCAGTAAGGATGCCACATATATATAACCTCTGGTGCATCATGTTATCATTATTATTTTACCATTACTGTCATGATTTTTGTTGGGTTGCATATTTTCCTGCAGTTTTAGAAAATCCATTAAAAATGCATTAAAACATGCAGCACGGTCTGGTGCATTGAGTGGAATACATTAGAACCTCCTTTTTCTTCCACCTAGTTTACCTTTCATATCTAAAGAACTTGCAGATTTCTCTGTTTCCTTCAGAATGTAGAGTCAAGCTCAAGAGTTCCAGAAAATCAAAGTACATTATTTTCTCTTTAAAACTGGAAGTGAAGTCTTTTTAATTTGTCATATTTCCTTCATAAAACACTGCAGACTCACAAACATCTAAAGGCATGTCCATCAGACTCCTCTGGTGCTCACAATTAAAGAATGTTTCAGACATGTCTTATAAATTTTGCAGAGTGACTCTGTTTTTGAGGCCTAATTTCTATTTCTATTGATTTTTGTTGCAATTGTTGTACAGTTTATGTCTCAAAACAACAATTTTTAACCTGAGATTAATAATAATAATAAATGCCAAATATTAATTGAAATTCAGAAGAACGTTTAGAAATGTTCAATTTTTTTTGCCGTACCTCCATCCTAATTCTCTACTTTAATATGAATCGACATGTGAGGTACAGATCAGACAGACATCATGCAACTACTGTTGTTTCTTATATGTTATTTAAGTGTTTTGTGCATAAAAATAATTTTATTTCAGTTTGTTTTCATTAACTCAAACTAATTCGTCTTTCTTTATCTTTCTGTTTCTTATCATGCACATCTGCATTCCTTCAGTTGATGGATGACTGATCCAATGCTACTCTATCTCAGGGATGTGTGTATACATGTATGAGCTGTATCAACAGCTTTATTATTTTATAGTATTCCCCTTTTTGTTTCCCTTTTTAAAAAGTTCCCATAAAATAAAATAAAAAGTCAGAGATACGGATATTAACTCCTATCTCTTTCCTTCATTAAGTTTCTTGGAAAAAAATAGTGAACTGGACCTCAGTGTCCTTGATAAAGAACAAGTTAATCAATGAAGACAAAAAGTTAATTTAAAGGTCAGATTTAGTACATCTCTGTTTTTGCATTAATCATTTCTCCTGCAACTGAAAAGTCACAGTTTCTAGTGATGACTGCTACCACGTTGTCTCTGAGTGACATGAGATTATGTTACAAGGAGAAAAAAAAATCACCTGTAACTGTAAACTAGATCCAACCTAAAGTGACACTTTACATAATCCTTTAAATGTATTTGCTGTCCAAAGCTGGTAGTTCAACTGGAAACCCATAGCATACCTCTCAGTTTAGTTAGCTCAAGCAGAAATTGTTTATCTTCCAGGAGAAGTCCAGCTATGAGGATGTTTAATGCCAAAAAAACTCCTGGTGTCATAAAGCGTCAGCACAATGCAAAGTGATTTGGTGCATCGTGCATGACCCTCTGTGTAGTCATGCATGTGGCATGAAAAACAACAACACCAAAAACCTGCCAAACATTAAAACACCAGGAAGATTTCTAAGAAAAGTAGTTCTAATTGCAGAAAATTGCACTAGACCTGGTTGATGGTTTAAGAAATGATAAAGGGCAGTTAGTTTCTATCAGTGCTACATTACGTCACGGGAAAAAACATCTGAGTTCTGCAGAATCAAGATCATCAGTCACCAGGTTGTGTATGTGCCAAATACCTTTCTGGAGGTGAGGCTGTTTAATTCTCTTCAATTCCTCAGTTAGAGGTTTTATTTGAAAGGAAATGCTCATGTGACTTAGGAGTTTATGGTGTGTGTGTGTGTGTGTGTGTGTGTGTGTGTGTGTGTGTGTGTGTGTGTGTGTGTGTGTGTGTGTGTGTGTGTGTGTGTGTGTGTGTGTGTGTGTGTGTGTGTGTGTGTGTGTGTGTGTTAACTGAGTATCATTTTCTTCTGATGAAAAGTGTATTGCTTTCTGCAGAGATGAACAAACAATTGGTTCTATTGTATAATGTGTGACAGGGTGGCTATAAAAAATAAAAACATGCTGCATAGGTTTAACAGGACTGTGTAAAGTGTGAAGTGCTAGGGGGGAAATATCTAAAAACCTGTTGTATCACATCACTTCTTTGTCTTTTTCACACTTGAGATCTCTGTTATCTCAGAGAATATGCTGTAAAAAGTTAATAAAAGAGTTTGTTGGGAGAATTTTGCTTAGTGAGATATGACATTTAGCAAAAAACTAAACCAAAGAATCGTTTTTATTGCCAAGTACGTGAGGTTTCACATCGCCCTGGCCTTCTCCTCGGCTCACCGTCTTTCTTCTCGGGGCTACCAGGTCCTTCAACACATCTGGTGCTGGTGGGGTCTGAGTGGTGGCCCCTCCCTCTCCTGTCCTGCTTGTGTTGTTCTGATTTCTGTTCTGAAATGAGGCGAACGTTTTTGATCTTTTTATGTAAACACCAAATGTATTAGTGAAAATCTGTCCCCCGCTTCCTGTTTCAAAATGTTACAAACGTCTGTGCCCTTTTTTACCCAATGCTGTTATCATAATTCAACTGAAGAACAGTTTTTGTGAATTTGGAACATTTCTACATGTAATCTGTCTACAGGAACTCTAGTCTCCAATTTACTGTCACCTCTAAACTTCTGCTTTTGTTACCTAATCGTGGAACCAGCGACGTCTCGTTCCTGTGAATTAGAAGGGAAACAGAAAGAGAAGCCTCCTCCGTGAACCGTCACCTTATCGTGGTGGAGGAGTTTGAGTGCCCTAATGATCCTAGGAGCTATGTTGTCTGGGGCACTTGTGCCCCTGGTAGGGTCACACATGGCAAATTGGTCCTAGGTGAGGGGTGAGACAAAGAGCGGTTCAAAAGACTCTTCATGCAAGTACAATAATCGAGCCAGTGTACCCGGCCCGGAGGGTTACCGGGGTCCCACCCTGGAGCCAGGCCTGGGGTTGGGGCCTGTGAGCGAGCGCCTGGTGGCCGGGCTTTCGCCCATGGGGCCCGGCCGGGCCCAGCCCGAACTGGATACATGGGCTCATCCACCTGTGGGCCCACCACCTGCAGGAGGAACATGAAGGGTCCAGTGCATTGTGGATCGGATGGCAGACCAAGGCGGGAGCTTTGGTGGTCCGATCCCCGGACAGGAAAACTGGCTATCGGGACATGGAACGTCACCTCTCTGGCGGGGAAGGAGCTGGAGCTTGTGGAAGAGGCTGAGCGATACCGGCTAGATATAGTCGGGCTCGCCTCGACACATAGCGTTGGCTCTGGAACCCAAGTTCTTGAGAGGGGTTGGACACTTTTCTTTGCTGGAGTTGCTTTGGGTGAGAGGCGGAGGGCTGGGGTGGGCTTTCTGTTAGCCCCAAGACTCTCTGCCTGTATGTTGGGGTTTTCTCTGGGGGACGAAAGGGCAGCTTCCCTGCGCCTTCGGGTTGGGGAACGGGTCCTGACTGTTGTTTGTGCTTATGCACCAAATAGCAGCTCAGAGTACCCACCCATTTTGGAGTCCCTGGGACGAGTGTTGGATAGCGCTCCTACTGGGGACTCCATAGTCCTGCTGGGAGACTTCAATGCTCACGTGGGCAATGACAGCGTGACCTGGAGGGGCGTGATTGGGAGGAACGGCCCGCCCAATCTGAACTCGAGTGGTGTTCTGTTATTGGACTTCTGTGCAAGTCGCAGTTTGGCCATAACGAACACCATGTTCGAACATAAGGATGCCCACCAGTACACCTGGTACCAGGGCAGCCTAGGTTACAGGTCGATGATTGACTTTATAGTTGTATCATCTGACCTGAGACCGTATGTTTTGGACACTCGAGTGAAGAGAGGAGCGGAGCTGTCAACTGATCACCACCTGGTGGTGAGTTGGATCAGATGGCAGGGGAAGATGCTACGCAGACCTGGTAGGCCCAAACGTATAGTGAGGGTCTGCTGGGAACGCCTGGCAGAAGAGCCTGTCAAGATGGTCTTCAACTCCCACCTCCGGCAGAGCTTCGACCGTGTCCCGAGAGCAGTGGGGGACATTGAGTCCGAATGGGCCTTGTTCCGCTCTGCGATTGTTGAGGCGGCTGTTGCTAGCTGTGGTCACAAGGTAGCCGGTGCCAATCGTGGCGGTAACCCCCGTACCCGCTGGTGGACACCAGAGGTTAGGGGAGCCGTCAGGCTGAAGAAGGAGGCCTACAGGGCGTGGCTGGTCTGTGGGTCTCCAGAGGCAGCAGATAGGTATCGGAGGGCCAAGCGGGGTGCAGCAGTGGCAGTTTCCGAGGCAAAATCTTGGGCGTGGGAGGA
Organism: Callopanchax toddi; assembly: GCA_006937965.1. NCBI lineage: Eukaryota > Metazoa > Chordata > Actinopteri > Cyprinodontiformes > Nothobranchiidae > Callopanchax > Callopanchax toddi. The sequence continues at coordinate 1,570,485 of SSNR01000117.1, forward strand.
GTTTGGTGAGACCATGGAGAAAGACTATCGGTCGGCTCCAAAAAGGTTCTGGCAAACCATCCGACGCCTCAGGGGAGGAAGGCGGCAACTCGCTCACACTGTTTACAGTGGGGATGGGGAGCTGCTGACATCAACTGGGGCTATAGTCGGGCGGTGGAAGGAATACTTTGAGGAGCTCCTCAATCCCACCGACGCGCATTCCTATGAGGAACCAGAGCTGGGAGACCTGGGGACGGACTGTCCAATCTCTGGGGCAGAAGTCGCTGAGGTAGTCAAACAACTACGCAGCGGCAGAGCCCCGGGGGTGGATGAGATCCGACCTGGGTATCTGAAAGCTATGGATGTTGTAGGACTGTCATGGCTGACACGTCTCTGCAACATTGCGTGGTCATCGGGGGCAGTTCCTGTTGAGTGGCAGACCGGGGTGGTGGTTCCCATTTTTAAGAAGGGGGACCAGAAGGTGTGTTCCAACTATAGGGGGATCACACTCCTCAGCCTCCCTGGGAAGGTCTACTCCAGGGTCCTGGAGAGGAGGGTCCGGTCGATGGTTGAACCTCAGATAGAAGAGGAGCAATGTGGTTTTCGTCCTGGTCGTGGAACTGTGGACCAGCTCTTTACCCTCGCTAGGGTGATGGAGGGGTCATGGGAGTTTGCCCAACCAATCCACATGTGTTTTGTGGATTTGGAGAAGGCTTATGACCGTGTCCCCAGGGACACCCTGTGGGGGACGCTCCAGGAGTACGGGGTGGATGGTCTTTTGTTAAGGGCCATTCAGTCCCTGTACCAGAGGAGTGTGAGTTTGGTCCGCATAGCTGGCAGTAAGTCGGACCTGTTCCCAGTGAGGGTTGGACTCCGCCAGGGCTGCCCTTTGTCACCGGTCCTGTTCATAACCTTTATGGACAGGATTTCTAGGCGCAGCCGTGGTGTGGAGGGTGTTGAGTTTGGTGACAGGAGAATCTCGTCTCTGCTTTTTGCGGATGATGTGGTCCTCCTAGCTTCATCAGGCTCTGACCTTCAGCTCTTGCTGGGGAGGTTCGCAGCTGAGTGTGAAGCAGCTGGGATGAGGATCAGCACCTCCAAGTCTGAGGCCATGGTTCTCGATCGGAAAAGGGTGGCTTGCCAACTCCAGGTCGGGAGAGAGGTCCTGCCTCAAGTGGAGGAGTTCAAGTATCTCGGGGTCTTGTTCACGAGTGAGGGAAGGAGGGAGCGGGAGATCGACAGGCGGATTGGGGCAGCGTCTGCAGTGATGTGGACGCTGAACCGGTCTGTTGTGGTGAAGAAGGAGCTGAGCCGGAAAGCAAGGCTCTCGATTTACCGGTCGATCTACCTCCCAATCCTCACCTATGGTCATGAGCTTTGGGTAATGACCGAAAGAACGAGGTCGCGGATACAAGCGGCCGAAATGAGTTTTCTTCGCAGGGTGGCCGGGCTCAGCCTTAGGGATAGGGTGAGGAGCTCGAACATTCGGGAGAGACTCGGAGTAGAACCGCTGCTCCTCCATGTCGAAAGGAGCCAGCTGAGGTGGTTCGGGCATCTTGTTAGGATGCCCCCTGGACGCCTCCCCAGGGAGGTGTTTCAGGCATGTCCTGCCAGCAGGAGGCCCCCGGGTCGACCCAGGACACGCTGGAGAAAATATATCTCTGGTTTGGCCCTGGAGCGCCTTGGGATCCTGCCGGAGGAGCTGGTAGAAGTGGCTGGGGAGAAGACCGTCTGGAGCTCCCTAATTGGGATGCTGCCCCCGCGACCCGGACCCGGATAAGCGGAAGAAGACGAGACGAGACGAGACAGAAAGAGAAGCTGTCTGGGATCTCATGTTACTTATAAAGTAAAGCAACAACAGAATCACATTGTCAGGATCTGCCTTCCTTTTTCAGTCTGATGATGAATATCTAAATCAGATTATCCTTGATGTAAAATCAGGATGAGGTACACACACTAACACAAAATGAACCTTTTCTCAGAAACGAGTGTGAATAAGAAGCTAAACTAAACTGGTGGACATCAAAATCACCCACTGCATGAAATGTTTCAACACCTTAGCTGGTAAACCTTTCAATAACTATCTCTAAGTTCTGTAGTAAAATGTGCATTTAGTATTTCAGTCATAATTCTAAAGAATATTGATTTTGTTCATTCTGTCTGTAGATTTGAAGATGTTTGATTACTGAAAAATTATAGAGTGGCTTGTGAACGTGATCAGTTAAAACCTCAAGCTAAATCTGTTCACCGAATATGTTTTACTCTGTGGAGCTTTCCAGTCACTTTGCACACCTGCTTTCTATTCAGTTAATCAGCCCACCTGCTCACTGCACTAATCACCTGCCCCTGCCTGTTTACACTGCTCTGGTTCATTCAGATCCTCCTGCCACCCTCTGAACCATCCTGTTGTCACACCTTTTTTCAGGCTTCCCCAAAAGTCCTGTTATTCTTGGTTTTATACAATGTTTCTTCCTCCCAGAGCTCCTCATGTTTTTTTAGTTAGAATGTTTGATGTTATGCCAGCCTTTTAATTCACTAAAGAATTTTATGTTCGGTGATTGTCTCCTCTCCCCCCTCATGCCTCTACGTTTGGATCCTCAAAAACCCAAAATGTGACATTAACTAGTCTTGTGTTTGTAGTACACACCTGATTTAGATGAACAAGTCATTATCAGGCTTTTGCAGAACTTGATGACATGCTGAGCAGGAAAATCAGTCATTTGAATCAGGCGTGCTGCAGAGAAACATCTAAAAAGACAGTGGACCACGAGGATCAGGGCTGGGGACCTCTGCTCTAGTGCCTCCAGCATGCAACAGCTGTCAATCAGGAGCCAATCAGGTAGCAGTCACTCACCTGTGACTGGAACACACCTGGCAGCACTTGAAGCTCAAACAAGAGTGAACACCAACAGGAGAACATTGTAAGAGATTGTGGAACATTTGTTGAGGGTGCTACCCAAATGTTTTGTTGTGTGGCTCGTTCCGCAGATTCATGATCCCTACTACCTCAGAGTAAAGGTGACTAATCAGGCTGTCCAATCATAGAAGACTTATTGCAAAGAAGCATTGTTAGAACAACACAAATTCCTTACTTTTTCTGCAAAGTTTAATTTATTTTTGACAGAGAAAATTTCATTGTAAATTATGATTAATAGAATCTGAATTTTAACTTTAAATGGCGTTATTTAAAAAAAAAAATTACTGCCACCATCAATCAGGGACTAATAGAAAGAAAAATCAACACATCTTGTTCTTATTAAAAACTCAACCTGTACAGAAAGCTGCAGCCTGCACTTCTGGCAGGTGACATCACATAAACAGCAAGCAGCTACAACAAAGGCTTTTATATTAAATCAAACAAGTTCATCTTGATCGGAATAATCAGAATAGACATGATGTCACCTCTTGCTCGTGCTTCTGCCTATTGTATCACTATTGTTGTTGTATCACATTACCTCTGAAAGTCTGCGTCAGAGATAAATCAGGTCCAGCTTTCTCTTTGTTTTTGACTTCAGCAGCTCATTCCTCAGTGGAAGTATTTACATTATTACCATCCTTCTGCCAAGAATACCAGAACCCTCATTGCTGCCTCATTTCTTCTTGTTCCAGCGTTGTTTGACTTAAACTGAAGATTTTTTTTTCTCATAGCAGCATGTTTCATAACTTTCATCAAATTGACTCTAAAATAGATCCAAAATTATGTAGTCATCTAATTATAAGTTAATGGCTACAATAAAAACAGAAAATGTGCAACAAAATTTAGAGTTTTTATTATTTTTCATTGTGAGACAATTTTCAGAATAATAAAAAAATAGTAACTTAAAACACTTTAATATTACAAAGCTTTGAGGTTGAGGTAGAAAATGGAATTTTTTCTTCTTTTTTCTTTTAGGAGAAATTATTTTTAGCTGAACTTGACTCCATTAAATTGTTCACACTTAGAGGATTTAATTCCTACAGGTGCATGACACACATACCAACACTGGGCTGGGTCAAAGGCAAAGAAAGCTAGTCTCCCTGGGGTAATAATCACACCCTGTTTAGTAGACAGTATCATATGCACACACAGCTAAAATGAAGTGAAACCATAAACTTTATTATGAATAACTAAAATTCTCAAAGGTTTCTGTAAGTTTTACACACAAATAAAAATTTTATTCGACTTTGTCTACCTTAAATTGTCGATGCCTGATAGTTCTTTATGTAACTCAGCAGCACATGTTGACAATTTTATACTGCTTGCAGAGAGGAGTGACTTAAAACATCCTAACAATTTGTTATCTGATGTCAGAGAAATCTAGACAATCCAACAGAATAACAGCGAATCAGGGGGAAACAACAACAACACCTAAAACAAAGAACAATAAACATGAATAGACAACAAGAGGTGCATAATTTTTAATAAAATCATTTGCTAATTATCCACCTGCAGGTGCAGAACTTCATGAAAGCATCTGTGGTATGAGGATGAAAGAGAGCTACAGGAATCAACGTCAGACAGAAACAAAAAGGAGGAGGAAACCGAGTTCTGTGGAAATCACAAAGGTGAGATGAGAGGTGATGATAACGCCATTCCTCAGCAGAACAGCAGCTCCTGCTGCAGCTGCAAAAACAAATGAGTAAATCAACTTATGTGTATTTATTTGCTGTCAAATCTTCCAAAAGTGGGTTTTGTTAACTCTTACCACTCTGAGTGTGATTAAAAGTTCGACCAAAATATTTTTGCTTTGACAGAATTCAGCACATTCCTATTTTTAGGGGGTTTCTTCTCAGTCTTTACTGGATGCAGATTCTTTGTAATACCTTAGAGATGCACCAGATCATGCTCATCTCTGCTGATCTTTGCATGCTGATGCTAACTAAGAATGTCTGACTAGCGGTGGCATCACTATGTGGAAGCTCTGCACTCAAGTGATAAGAAAAAAGCATTTGTCCTTTTATCTTCTGCTATAACGGGCCAGGTTCAAGCCAAACGATGCTGTAAACACACAAATTTATCAATGTTGTTTATTAGTTAGGCATTTAATCTTTTGCCTTATAAAAATAGAAGACCATCATCTGCAAAGAACTGTATTTAAGCAATACGTGAGAAACAGGACATGGCTCATTTATTCTGACAGTTCTTTAACAAGTTTAACGTGAATTAGCTTTGTTCACAGAAACCAGTTCTGATCTTGGCTTGGACATTATATTTGATATCCAGCCTTTTTTCATTTTGACAAGGTTTGTATCTCTGTAATTCATGTGGAATATTTGGAAAAGCTCAAAAATCAGTATTTCTTCAGCATGGTGTCCAGTAGAAGTGACATGGAGCGGTTATGGATGTTTACGCTGTCACTCGTCTCTAGAGGTGAGACACTAATCCAAGTTTAGACTTGTCCATGTTGCTGTAATCACATAAATGTTCAACAATTCAGAAAATTACCACGACCTGTGTGGACATTAAGTCAACGACACTAGCATATCGATGAAAATACTTTGCTTCTTTTTAGTGTATAATTCTGCTTTTGTGTAACACTTTTAATCATAAATTTAAAAATAAATCATTTTGGAGTTTAATAAAAATGAGTTGACATGAAAAGAGTTCGTTTGTACTTACAGAATGTAATGTGATAGTTCTTGTTATTCCTATTGTATCCAGTTCATTAATCAAAGGAACACTGACTGATTTACATTATTGTGGCTTTCTCTTTGTTGCCACGAGGCAGGTGGATCCCCACAGTGTAACTAAAAGCAGATTTATGTCCCCGCAACAAGTTGAATAAAAAGACATGAACACAACACCAAGGTGTGGTTTGTGGACAGCACAGGCATGTTCAGGCTGAAAGAAAAATAAACTTTTGACTTTCACTCTCTGACATGAGCGTCCTTTATGACAGCTCTCCCTCCAGATTGACCTACAACTCAAATCTCACATGTTGCTCCTTTATTAGAGTCGTCGTGAATGTAACACAGACAACATCAACATAATATAAATCCACTTGCTTCAGGTTTTATTGCTTTGAGTTGAGACAAAGCATTGTGCTGTACCTCCATATCAGTTCTCTGCAGCTATAGAGGGAAATCTGCAGTCTAAGAATAACAAATCATAAACTCCAGACAGGAGACACACCTCTATCAATCTATTCTTTTTTAACTTATGTTTGATTCCAGACTGATAAGCATGAAACACAAACACTAGTCTGTATTGTTGGGCCTGTTTCCCAGCAGCAGACACGACTCAGGGAAGGGCTCCAAGGTGAAGGAGCTCAGGTGTGATATTTATGACTTGGTGTTTTTTATTTGATTGTGCCGTAAATGCCATCAAACAGGCTACACAAACGAACAGCAACAGAAAAAAAAAACAATCCTTGTCTCATCTGGCAGCTGTGACACAGATGTTTGAAGCTCCAGCTGTTATGTGATTAACGAGCTCAGGCGCGGCCTTCAATATGATTTTTGCTTTCCAAGACTACACCAGATATATCTTCTGCAATGCCCGTTTATTGAGATGACAGCACCTGACTCCCAGTCTTAATGTCTCACTTGGGAACAATCATGTCTCTGTTTTCTATATTCAGTGCAGGCTCCAAAATTCCTCTGATGTCAAAAGAGATGAATTTCTAGAAGCAGAGCGGGGCGTGTCATCTCTTTTATTTGTGAACAAGCGTTCCCTGAGGCGATCATCAGACGATCATCAATTAGAAGATGAGTTAGGTCTGAAGAGAACCCATTCCACCACAAGTTAGCAAATTTAAAAAAATGAGATACTGTGTTCAGCTGCTGAGTCATGCAGGAGTTTGTTTGTATCTGATTGTCTGTTGTTAGCAACTGAAGAACTCAACTGAATAATTGTGATACTGAAGGGTGAAAAGCAGCCTAGTTTGAGAGCTGGATGGCAAAGCTGATGTGATTGATGGCTGTGGATTACAAATAAGTTTCACATGAGCCGTCGTGTCTCTTTGTCATGTTCTAAGTTTCACATAGATTTTTTAAAAAGAATATTATCCCTGCCTAAAGAAGTCCCTGCTCCTCTGAGTACCTGGTATCTTTAACATGGTGACAGCTAGCTGCAGTATTTTGGATACTTCTAGCAGGAATACTCTAATATTTCTACCATCATACCTGCATAAAGCAAAACTTACTACAATTTAAAATAGTATATGCAAGAACTACAAAAATTCTGAGATCAATATACAGACGCTACCCACAATGCATTGCAAGAATGTTCAGCATTTTGTCTAAGATGCAACCCTCTGGAAAAAAGTGATAAAAAAAAGTTGATATTAGAAATAAATATTTGATCAATTTGACATAAATAAATAAGCAAGGTTGTAAACTTATCATAATGATCCTTTGCTTCTTTTCACTCACTGGATCAGGGTCGCGGGGCATCTTGAGTAGGGAATCCCAGACTGTCTTCTCCCCGGTCACCTTCACCAGCTCCTCCTGGGACCCCAAGGCGATCCCATGGCCAGCCTGGATTTAAAACATATTTTTTTATTTTAAATTTGCAAAATAATTTTTGTGCATCAGCTACATGTCCTGAATTGTATTGACTGTGCACACTTTTTGTCACATTATCACTCAGGGACAACAAGGACATCAAAATGTTCTTTCTTCTTCTTGTCTTTTGAATAGAGTTAACTAGTCAGCTCATTATCACCACCCATTAGTGAAAACTGTAGAGCATGTTGTGACATCTTGGTGTTCGTGGAACTATGAACACCTGAATAGTTTGCCTATGTGCGCTCTGAAAGGATAAACAAGTACACTTCTATCTTAAGAGCTCTGACTTTTAAACAGACTGGCCATGAACTGAAGAAATTAAAAGAAACAAGTTGCAAAAACCAGTTCACCTATAGGACGGTGAATCTTCAAGGATACAGTGTTGACTTCCTTCTATATCTAGAAAAAGTGTCAGCTGGGAGGCTGGGAGATGATTGTTTTCATTTGAGTAATTTTAGGTCAGCAGTAATCCACTTTGACTTTCGCCCTGCTCAAACTAGCTGTTAGCTCATCAATCCAGTCAGAACTAATCTCTATTTCTCTAAACAGAGGTTGTTCAAACAGCTACCACAGTCCAGGTGATCATAACATTGCTGCAGAAACGTATTTTAAAAGATGCAAACTTTAGTTTTTTTAAGTAAAAGTCCGTTTAACCTGCTTTAATTGTTCTGCAGCAGAAGTTACGCTGCAGGAATCCAGCGTGCATGTGGAGGTAGCGTGTGCTCTGGAACCACTCCCAGGTCTCTAATTGTTCAAACATGTTTGTATTATTCTATCACCCACCATGCTGTCGATGCTTCAAAATAAAACTCACTTTCCTTCTTTTGCTTTTGCCTCTCACATCCTTCCTCCTTCCCACACACACACACACACACACACACACACACACACACACACACACACACAACCACACCTGTGATCCGCTCAACAGCAACAACTCTCCTGATTTGCATATAAGCAGCAGTGTGTTTTCCAGTGTGTGTGCGTGTGTGTGTGCTGTCATTATATGGCGGCGTCAAAGCCACAAATATGTCTTGTAGGTTGTGTAAGCTAAAGAAATGTACAGGCAGGTTGAAAGCTGATAAACGCCTTGAGTGATTCAAGTCTCAAACAAGCCCAGTTAGTGTGTTTGTAACTCCACACCAGATCTAAACTCTAACTTTTTATAAGTCAGCATTTGATAATAAATCAGCCTGGTAATAGATATCTTCTCTTGATGTCTTTGATGCTTTTATGAAAACGTTGCTCTCTGTTTTGCCGAGTTCATGCTCTGTGGTGAGAAACGAAACACATCGGTTGGTCTTTTGGTTTAAAGTTTAGTATGTGACCAAACTTTTGAACCGAGCTCATGTTGGACTGATTTGTGAAACAATGAATTTCGTGACTCCCTTTCTTTCACCGCCTGCAGCTTTCCTTCACTTCGGTTTTCTCTTACCACTGTGGTTGCTAGATGTGTATAAAACAGTGTTTCCCACCTTCACCACCACAGTGTTGGCATTAGTCATCCTGGGTGGAAGAACTTTTGATTGTGATTTTAAAATTTCCCTCTGGAAGTTGCCTTTTAAGCACTATAAGTAAAATTCCTGCTTATATGTAATTTAATGTATGAACAGATACTACAGTTTGGGCTTCCTATGCCTTGCCTGATGCATTTTACACTGATTGTGTACTAGGACTTCTAAAGGTGGAAATATATTTTCAGAGAAGTAATGTTGAGTGTGATTAACACACAGCTGAATGTTTCTGACAGGTGAGCAAAGCAAACCACTGCTTCTAAAACAACTCAGCTCCTAAAAACTTTATAGCAGCTCATGCAATCAATTTATTAGTTCTTTTCACTGCATCATTTTTAGATTAAAAATGAATAGGATTAAACCATGATGGAACACAGACTTCCCTCCTGTAAATAATACCGTGATCATAAAGGAGTGCTGTCTACAAGTTCACGATATGATTGCTTGAATCAATTTTTTTTGTTTGTTTTTTATTACTCTTTCTTATTGAACATACTGTTTCTACATATTTTGAAACTATCAGGACTAAATCGTGCATCAACATTTATTTTGCATATTTCAACAATCACTTTATTTCTTATAAAGTCTGCTGCAGTCTGCAGACCTTAACACACCATTTTGACTCCAGTTCAAAAAATAAAAAATAAAAAAACTCCCCAGTTTATGAAGGTATTTGAAAACAAAGATAAAATGCCATCTTAACACCGACGCACATTTTTTCTTTAGGTGTTTTTCTGACTTGGGCAGCTCCACGCCCAGCTTGCTTCAGGTGTAGCCAATGATCAGATAAAGCTCAGACAGCGAGCGGAGCTGCAACACATCCAGCCATGTTCTATGACCGGCCATTAAATGGTGACTGTAGCCTAAAGGATAGGCTTTCAAAGGTTTCCTGAGTTTCATGCAGTTTACACATCAAACATTCAGCATCTTTCCTGATTGAAACTATTATAAAACTGCAATGAATGTTACCACCTGCAACCTTTCATCTGTTCTGATGTTAGTTTGATTCTACCACAACACAAACATCTGATCTTTTACACATCAGGTGTCCGTGTGACATCATTTCACTTCATAGGAAACCTTTTTTGTCTAATTTCCATAATTAGCTTGCAAATTCATGGATTGTGAAGGAACCTAAATTCTTGCAGAACAATCCACAGATTTAGGCTCAGTTCTCACTGATATCTTTGGTTTGAGGTCACAGGAAGCTGCATTAAAATATTCCTCTACAACATGGGGCATCATTTAAAAAACTGATCAGTTGTTACAAATAGCATTATTAAAGATGGAAAAAGTGTCTTTGTTGAAAAGTGAAGCAATGAACTCCCGTTTACAGGCACTGCCATGCTGTATTTTGGAGCCATGGTCTGTCCACTCAGGAGCTGCTCACACACACACTCTTATGTGTTTTTAAAGAAATAATTACACTTAAACTCACTCAAACGTATTAAAATAACAAATGTTTGAAAAAGAAACCACACGGTAGAAACTACAGGAGTCAACAAAAACAATTATTTGAGGTGTATTTTTCATTTTTAGTAAGAAAAACTGCTTAACATATAACCATTTTATTTATTTTATAACCATATTTTGCTATTAGAGTATGCACTAAATAAGACCAACATAAGGTTGACTATTATGTAGAAATGTTATCTATTTTAGACTTTACAGACTCATCAACAATAGCCACATTAAAAACTTTGTACAAATTCACACATTTTAAGAGTTCCTGCACAAAAAGAACATTTTTATAAACTCCTCTAAATTATCTTTAACATTTTTACCTGAGGGACAAATAAAGTCTTTTTTGTTTATTCTGTTTGTTTATAAAAAGTTCATATCAGAGCAGATGAAAGGACGGATGTGAAAACACAATAAAAGTACAAACCTCCATGTTTTTATAGTTTTACTTCACTAACAATGTAAGTCATGTAAGAAGTTTACAGCTAAACTACACCTGTTTTTTTATCTCTATGCATGAAAACAAGCTGAGGTTTATCATCTGCATTATAAGCTGTAGATGTTTTTGTGTGACTCTGAATCAGAACCATATATGTGTCACATAGATTAGTGATTAATGGTGCACGTTCAGACTGAGAGGCACAAAGTAAAGGTCAACAGTTCAGACTTCAGACCTGTTGTTCAGGGGTGGGTGGGGGGGTGGGGGTGGGGGGTTAATGGGAAAAAATTAGCCCACCTATGAAGTGAATCATGTATCCTGTTATATTTACACAAAGAACATCTATAAAACATCTTTAAACAATATTAAAATAAGTGTAAATACTCAGGTGAGAAAAGGTCTTGTGTAAATGTAGAGGTGTTGGTGTGGTGCAGTGTTTGTGTGAGAGAGCTCAGAGTGTGTGTGTGTGTGTGTGTGTGTGTGTGTGTGTGTGTGTGTGTGTGTGTGTGTGTGTGACAGGCTCAGGTTATGAAAGAGGCAGATTGTCGTCCTGCTGAGTCACTGCTAACATGGACCAGCAGGCCGAGCAGAGAAAACACATCCTCACTGGAAAACCGGGCAGGATGATGTTACACCACTGGAGTGTGTGTGTAAGGGTGTTTCTGTTTGTTGTAGAAGGTCAGGCGCCACAGTTTGGGCGTGATCACTGCTGTCCTGTCAGCACGATGAGCGTCCACAAAACCCCTCCCTTTACCCCCCGCTCCCTCTCGCTGCTGTTCTATTCTTTCTTCCTCCTTTCCTCAGAGCCAGGGTGTAACCTAGACTCTGCTTGTCAGATTCTCAGATCTGTAAGAAGAGAGGGGGCAGTGTGTGTGTGTGTGTGTGTGTTAGAGATAGGTGTGTGTGTTAGAGATAGAGGGTAAGCGACAGGCAGAGGCAGCAGGCAGGTTTCCTTGAACAATAAGGCTGTTGGTTATTTTTGAACCCTGGAGAGGAAGCACTACTCCCTTCAGGGTGGGGAGGCGATTATACGGCCCCCACCCAAAACACACACACAAACACATTCACAGATACATGCACTCACTCAATAATGTGCACTCACACACACACACACACCTACATGTGCACAAAGCTCAGAAACAGTGGCTCAAATTCTCCTTCACTGTTCTGCAAAGAAGAATCACTGAAGCAATCATCTGATTTAAACTTTACTCTGCAGAGCTGCAGGTTTGTTGTATTTGATCAAATAATGAGAGGGGTTTGAAGGCACAGTCAACTAAAACATTGTTATATATTCATCTATGCACAGAATACTTGATAGTTATTAATACATGTGCTGTGGATAAAAGTTTCCCTCCTTACAGATTTCTTCTGGTTTTGCTTTTTTTGGCCACATTGAAATGTTTCCAATCATCAAACAGATTTCATTATCAGACAAAGATAACTTGAGTAAACGCAAAAGGTGTTTTTCAAATGATTTTATTTCTCATGGGGAACAAGCTATCCAACCCAACCTGGTTCAATGTGAAAACATGAATGACCCTTAAAACATTAAGCGTTAAAAGTTTAGGAAGCTAACAATCAGCAAATGTTGAATTATCTAAAAACAGATCAAACGGATGCATTTTAAACATTAATCTTCAAAATAAAAAACTAATAAATAAACCAAGGATGTTGTGAAGGCAGGTTCTTCCCAAAAATTACCCTAAACTCTAGAGGACAATCAGAACTCAGAGACAAAAATCTGATTTAGATCTGATATTTATAGTAAAACAATGAACTCATGTAGAGTAGGTGTGACCATCAGAAACACGGCACAGGGGAGCAGAAACCAAGGAAAACTAGAAAAACAAGAAAACAAATATCTGGAGTAAAACATGAAATCAAAACAAAAGTATGATTCTAACTAAACCCAACATGAAACCTGCAATAGGCAACCATTCAAATCAACTAACTACAACATAAAAACAATCAAACAGAAAACCTCTTTAGTCTGAATCTGATTCTGAACCCGTCTGGTTTATTTGTGTTCAGATTAGCTGGTTATTTTTTTGTTTTTGTTTATATTTTACACGTTTTACTTTAGTTTGTGTACTTTGTGATGCTAAAGTAATTTAATATGGATCAATTTATTATATAATTATTATATTAATGGTGTAAAAACTAAAATAGCAAAAACAATTGGTATATTGCATAAGGTAAAGGATTCTCTGAATAAAAATGCTTTATTTCTTTTATATAATTCCTTGATTGTTCCATATCTGACTTACTGTATTGAGATCTGGGGAACAACATATAAAACACATACGCAACCAGTTTTTCTTCTACAAAAAAGAGCTGAAAGAATCATTACTCAAAGTAGTTATAGAGCTCCAACCGGTCCATTATTTGCCAAGTTGAGAATATTAAAGTTTGAAGATTTAGTTGATCATAATATATTAAAATTGGTGTACAAAGCTCACATAAAATCTTTGCCAAAAAATATGCAAATGAAATTTAAAAAAAGGCAAAGTTGTTCTAACTTAAAAGGAAGTGAGATATTTCTAAAGCCTAGGTGTAGAACTAAAGTGTTGGAGAGATGTGTTTCCGTGTATGGAGTCGGGTTATGGAACAATCTGGAATATGAAACGAAAGAGGTCAAATCAATTAAAATGTTTAAAAAGAATGTTAACAAAAAATATGTTAAAAAATTGTATGCAATAATCTTGACTGTACTTTCTTCATTTTTCTTTTCCCTGTATTGCTCGGCAGAGAATTGTAGTTAATAGATTGAATTGGTATCTGAAGTATTTGTTTGCAAATTGTTGGCATTTTTATTAGTGAACATTTTATTTTTATGGTTATTGATTTATTTGCTGGTGTAAATGGGGCAGAACATATATAAGATTTTCTTCTTTCTGCTCCTTTTCATTGAAGTATTACAAGTTGTATTTGTTTGATAACGTCATGTTTATTTTATGAAAAATGAAATAAATTTTATAAATAAAAATAAAATAAATTTATCAGTTATATCTTTATTATTTAACACAGATACGTATATGAAAAACAGACACTTCGTGAACACGCCACATTAAAAGTTTTGCCTAAAAACAGAAAAAGCAAACAAAAGGCGTTCTGTTATTAAAACCTGTGGGTTTACATTTTGTCAGGAGGTTATGGTTGCTCTGATGAATAAAACCAGTTTAATGGATATTTAGATTTAAGATGAAAGAATCTGTTTTATTGATTTCTGACTAGTTAAAGTCTTTGCATCAACTCTTTCAGTTGATCTAACCAGAGATCACTGATCTCTGTTAGTTGCACTTTTATTGTGAAATGAACTTCCTTTTTATTCCATTTATTTGACAGCTGATTCCTGTAAAAAGTGGCTGAAGATTTTATTTTTTCCTGGATGGATTTACAGTTTTTACAACATCAGACTTATTTGTTGTCATGTCTTTCCCACAATGCTCCATGTTGTTTTATTGTTTTAAATAAGTTTCCATTTATTTCATGTTTTTGTGAACCACTTTGTGATTGCATCCATAAAATATAAAAAATAAACTTCAAAATCTGACCTAAATATCAATAAATTCATCATAAAAATCTTTTTAAAAATCTCAGAACTAGACAATTAATTAGGATGACATGTTTTTAAATATTAAAACACTAAATTTTCAAACAAGACAAAACTAACAGACCAGAAATGATCCGATGAGGTTCTCACTTCTGATGTTACTGAAGAAACAGAAGCTCAGATAAGAACCAGGAGGCTGTCTTATGAATTTTCATCAATTGTAACTTGCTGCGTTTGCACAAACACACAGTGAGTTTCTGGATTCCTTTAGGATTTGGTGAACACAACATTATACGACAGCAATGTGTTAACTGGACTTGGAGGATGTGGTTATTTGAAACACGTACACAAAGGGATGCTGAAATTTATGAGGGTGGCTTATATGTGCAATTTCCTCGCTCACATGTTGACACTTCTTTGAAATAAATAGGTTTTGGTTGACTTAGTGACAAACTCAGACAGTTAAACCCCCTAAAATATGGAAGAAAAACTATATAACTGATTTATCTCAAACTGTTACAAAAATGTTTTTATGTTTAAAAGGAAATAAGCTTATCTTTTGGAGAATCAAACTTTGAAAACAACCTGACATGAGCGGTTAATTAAACTTATGATCATAATCAAAGTTGAGACAAAGATCTGTAACGATGTGAAAAACCCTACAACCAACTAACTATCCATGTAACGTCCAACCAACCAAAGAAAACAACAATCGACCGACCATCCATCTGACGACCGACCGACCTAAACATTGTCTAAATGGTAGTAACTTTTGAAGCTGCACACCAATTATTTACAAAATTAATAATATAAAAAATAAATAAATAAATAAATAAAATGATTAAAGGTCTAATATTCCATAAGGAAATGCAAATTACCGGCTGCTTGTCATGTTGACGATTTAAACTAAGATCATCTCATGTAGAGAAATGACTGAGTTAAAGCTGCTTTAGTCACACCTTGAAATCATGTGACCTTTTTAGGTAGATGTCTGTAAATCTGACACAATATTTTCTGTTTGCATTTTGAATTGGGCTGACTCGACTCCAGACACCAACCAGTTGTAGTATTTCTGAGATTCCTAAAAATCCGTCCAGCGGTTCATGGGATAACGCAGACATATGCAGACACACAGGCAAAATCATTATCACCCTCTGCTGAAAGGTATGTGGTAAATATTTAAAGAAAATATCTATGATCACATAGTAACAAAAAAGTTTGATTAAACCCTTTTCTGCATCATCATCATCACTCAGATCTTTTCCATCATTTAGCTTTGTAACCTCTTGGCCGTGTGAGTTTTAGTCACAGCGAGCTAAATGTCTCTAAAGTTTTTGAAAATAAAGGTTTGAGAGAACAGCAGCGCAGTCATCACATCACATTCAGTCTTTTGGGTGTTTTAGCTGGAGATAAACATGCCTCCAAGAGCTTTAATTACACATAAAAAATGTAAAACTGACTTGTAAAATCTATTTTCCCCAGTCTGAAACTGAAAGTAAACCAAAGTGAGGTCAAAGGTCAAGTCTGCAATCAGCAGCTGATTTTATAGCCGTCATCACTCTGATAGTGTATCCAGGTGTTACAGTAGAGGCTTATCAAAGTTCAGCAGAGCTTTACGACCTGTCACTGATGTCGTCTGACCTTTAGCACACCGATGCGCTGCTGCAGGTCCTCAAGCTGCTCACTGATGAGTAGAGAGTCAGACCTGCATCACTTTTTACAAGTTAATATTTGTTCTAGTTAAAAAAGGGGGCAGATAAAGTCCAAACCAAAGGAGTGGATTAGAGGATAAAAATGTGTATTTACGATGATTAAATTTCACTGAGACATTTCCTTTATTTTTAAAAACAGTTATTGCATGTTATTGTTACAGTTATCCACTTTTCCCAGTTAGAAACCTCATTAACAAAAATGTAATAGTTTTTAAAAGCAACTTAATTTGTACAAAGATGATTATTGAGTGATTTAAGGCTCAGTCACCTGAAGTCATTAACTGCTGACAGTAAATAACATCAGATCAGACAGGTGTACTGGCAGAATCAACCCACCGCTGGCAAAGGGTCAGGGTTTATTTTGCTTGTATTTTTTCAAGAAAATATGAAAAAAACAACCTGTGACATTAAATTATACAACACTATCAAGGTGCTTTAATTACAGAGTGACTGATATTCAGTTGTAGAATTGTTAGCTATAAAACCTATTGTGTGTGTGTGTGTGTGTGTGTGTGTGTGTGTGTGTGTGTGTGTGTGTGTGTGTGTGTGTTTGGAAGGATTTAAATAGCTGAGTGTGCAACAAGGAAGAAGTGAGGTGGAGTGTTGAAGAGCAAACGGATGCCAAGTCAAATAAAACTAAACTCCAAGCAACGACACAAGCCTTGGCAGCCAGCTCAGCCTGGCAAAAAAAAGTCTCTCCCTCGTTCACACACACACACACACACACACACACACACACACACACACACACACACACACACACACACACACACACACACACACACACACACACACACACACACACACACACACACACACACACACACACGCACACTGTTTACACACAGCTGAGGCAGCACTTCAGGCTGCAGGCGATCCTGATCCCTCTCAGCCAGTTTCAACCACAGTCACACAGAAACCGTCACACCGACCAGGTGGCCGTGGCCTTTTAAATCAGCAGCAGCTCAGCTCATAAAACACACAGAGTTAGGGGTCACTGTAGATTAGCTTCACGGATGATGTGGTTTCTGGTAATCGCAGGGGCAGGGCCACAAACGGAGCAGTAATGATAATCAGTCACACCAGCAGAGGAAGGTGTGTCGGACTCCTGGATGTTATGTAAAGAACCTGATTCTCCTCGCTGCTGTTGATGGAAAACTCAGCTCAGCTGAAGCGTTTGTTTGGATCAAAGCATGAGCTGCTTCACCAATCTGTTAGACTCCACTGACTAAATTCATTCTGGTTAATAAAGTGATGCTTTAGTTGAAGGAAAATGCAGGTCAAAGGTTGGGTGCAGAGCAGCGTTCCTGTTAAGTCAGTGTTATTTTCTGCTGACACGACTTCACAGTGGAAGAGGATTGTGTTGGTTATTTTTTTAGAAGTGGACACAAAACTGATATCACATTTGAGCACACGGTGTTTTTCGTTATAACTAATGTGTGCTTGTTACTAAATGTGTTCATCAATCATACTTCTGAGGTCTTAAACTTTTTCTTTAGATTTTGGCTGATTTTTCAGGCTTGCCGGCCAGTTCTTGTACCTAATGACAGCATATTGTGCAGTTTGTCGCATAGAAATAGAGAAAAGTGGTGAACAAAAGAGTCTATATTAATAGAATCTATGTCATGTCTTAATTTACTTTTTAACTGTTGGGATGTTTTAAATCATGCAGTCATGATTTTGCCCTGTAGAGCAGATTTAATGTTAGAATGAGAATAAAGAAGACCTGACAGGACCATCATCCTTCAATTGATCCTCTACTGTATATCTAGATTTTAGCTAATAACTCCAATAAGTGATATCTTGGCATCTGGATGCCAAGATATGTTATGATTCATTCATTTTAGTGAAAAAACTAGAATAAAATATGTTTTTATGACTAAAGATCTAAATTAAAGTTCTCTTTATTTAATTATCTGTTGTTTTGACACAACGGAGCTTCATCTATCAAGTTTAGGAATGTTTTAATGCCTACATTATTTAAAGATTAGAGTTAAGTAGCTTAATAAAAAAACATTTTAAAAATGTTCACGTATTTTAAATGAAAAAAGCAGCTGAAGTCCAGAGGAAAACCCTGAAAGACTTTCAGAAACTTTGGTCACATTAAAACCTCCATTAAAAGATCCTTGAAAGGAAAATATGAAGCAACGAGGAGTGAGTCGAGATTTTAGCCAAGTATGACTTAGAGCTGGACCACTGAGGAGCTTTAACCACCACAATC
The DNA here is from genome assembly GCA_006937965.1 of Callopanchax toddi. Taxonomy (NCBI): domain Eukaryota; kingdom Metazoa; phylum Chordata; class Actinopteri; order Cyprinodontiformes; family Nothobranchiidae; genus Callopanchax; species Callopanchax toddi. Next base: position 1,588,855 of record SSNR01000117.1, read on the forward strand.
GGAACAAAAACCCCATAAATTTGAGCGAGTTGACAGGTTTTCAGGCAACGTGAATAAATCCAGTCTCATCTTCGTCTGGTTCAGCTTGTGACACTTTTTCTGTTGTGTAAATACTCTTCAAGTGCATGAATACGAAGAGCCACAACTTGTCTGAACACGAGTCTTCTTCCACCTCAATTAGAGCTCCTGAAAACAATGATGCATGTGTGTTTGAGCAGTGTGTTTCCATATGCTAAAACCCTCCATCAAGCCCATAACATTCAAAGTGACTGACATGTTTAGACAGGAGACAATCTTACAACAATTTTCATGTCACACCTGATACATGAGTTCACAGTACACGAACACACAGGGGGGGGAAAAAGGACGCAGACTCCAGTAATGCTGAAAGAATATGAATTGTATTTTAAAGTACAGATCGACATAAACAAATCAATAAAACAGAAAACGTGTGCAAAAAGAGACGAGTAAAAGCGAAGTATCTTTACAGTGTTAACCAACTGGTTTGTTGTAATCAGTGACGTGCACAGACGCACACAGTAACATTCAGACGACACACACACACACACACACAACAAGCTGCTGCTTGGGTTTGAGGAGTTCAGTGTTGGATCCAGAGGGTTTAAAGGTGACAGATTGTATCAACAGCACAGGTTTCACACCTGAGTCATAATCAGGAGAAGCTGATCTGAGCTTCCCGTTTCTGGAAGGGGGAGCTACTGTTTCAGGCCGTCCTGCCCCCGCAGAGGAATCAATGTGTATTCAAAGGTGAAAAACAGGATGTGAAATGGACTGGATATATTGTACTACTCTTCCTGTGAGCTAAATGAAGTTAAATGTAAAGGGTCAAGAAACTAAATGAAGAGGAAGAATCAAAAATAGTGGGAAAAACATCATCATCATCATGTTGCTCAACACTGAAGTGGACTCTTTGTTCTAACAGCTTAAAGCAAAATTACATTCTTTGGCCGTTTTAGTTTTGTTGCATCCGACTCAGATAAACCAACCCATGCGGCGGCTTTCTAAGATGAAAACACACACACACATACACAGAGAGAGAATCCAGACTGTTTTTACAGTAGAGTGCTTACTTTGGGGACTGTTTGTTAAATTATAGGTTTGTATTAAAGTGAAGAAAAATGGTGCAAATTTCTGGTTTGTTCTCTTTCCCTCAATGATTTGCTTTAATTCTGCGCTTCTGTCCACCAAGTCAAACTCATCTCTCTTGTCATTAAAACAAACAAACAAAAAGTTTTGTTTGGTGGGAGTAACTTTAACATCCTCCTCCTCCTCCGTCAGGTGATGAATATGTTGAAAGTCCGTACAGGTGAGGCTCAGAGTGCACTGCTCAGCCGTCCACCCCTGAAGCTGCCGTCTCTCAGAGTGTTAGGGGACTGTTTGTCCATCCAGGCCGCTGTTTATTCCCAGGCTGGTGAGGAGGTCTTGGAGTCGTGTGATGGTGCCCACCAGCTGCTGTTTCTCCTCCTCCAGAGCAGAAACCTTCTCCTTCAGCAGGCCTTCTGACTGCGCCAAAGCCTCCACCCGACTCTCCAGGCTGCACACTCGCGCGTGGGACACCTGAGAGGAAGTGACAGGAGAGAATGATAGGTTCAGGAACAATGTCCTGCATGTTAAACTGGATTTACGTCTCTAGGTCTGTGTACCTGTAGCTCCTCCAGCAGGTCCAGGTTCTGCTGTCGGAGGCTCTGATTGGTCCTCTCCAGCTGTGCAGCTCTCTGTTGCTGGTTGAGGGTTGGTGGTGTGTCCAGAAGTTCATCCTGCAGCACATGGTACTCTACCTCGTAGGCCTGCAGCTGCTTGGAAACATCCATCTCACAAACCTAAAATTAAAAACAGAGTGTAAAAGTGTATCTAAAATGTGCAGATTTCTAAAGAAACTCTTCATTCCTGGTAAAAAGCAGAAGAGAAGCTATTGTTTTGCTTTAAAAAAGTTTAATTCATATGTTAAAAAAAATAATGGTGAAAATAAAACATTGTAATAAAAAAAAAAGAAGTCTTTATTAGACCTTTAGGGAGCGTTCTGTGATTTATTATCCAAACCTACAGTAAAAACAACTAAATCATTGGCTGGAAACAGTTGCTTTTTGCTGCGGCATTTTTCCTGTTACATAAGTTTTAGTGAAGAAATCAGAGTACCACCAAAAACAAGTCATCAGCTGCTGCTTGTAAACAGCTGAGTCAGACTGAAAAACAAATTTGTTGAAAGAAAACCTTCAGCAGGGAGACGGCTGTCAATCATCTGTAATTAAAGGTTTACCTTTTTATTACACTCAGTACTTTGAGTGATTTAAATACTAAAGTGAAAGCACAGATATGTTTTCAGCCATGTTCGTCACAAACATGTAGCCGGATTCACACCTGGGTGAAGATGAACAGATCAGAATAACTTTCTTCTTTAAGAGGAACTTTACTTTAATATTCCTCAAAACTTCAAGCACCGTTCTAATAAGGGTAATTATTCTTGTGCTAAAACATAAATGTTTGCATTTTTTTCCTGCAGAGATCCAACTCTCTGCTAGTCATGCTCTATTTTTTCTTTTTTGGTTGGATTCACACACCGACACACCCTTAAACACACACACTCAGCGAAAAGTTCAACATCACAATAAAGCCACCAACAAAGCAGCTTCCCACTGCGTTAGTTATTCTTTATAATTTAACAGCTGTAAAACATTCATAACAAATGCTGCTTTACATGACCATTATAAGACTGAGTTTTAATATTTAATAATATTTTATAGCTCTCTAAATGCATTTCTCTCCTATTCATTTAGGATCTGACATTTTTAAATATGTAAAGACAACTGATGAATTCTAAAACTGTACATATATCTAAACATCTTAACTCTGATTTGTTGTTCAACAGGTGGACTTGTTGTTGTTGACACTCAGCAGTTTTAAATGACTCTGCTGACACACCCAACGGCTGCTCTGAAGGACAGGGTGTGTCCCGCTCTCCTATTTGCCTCCGTCACACAAAACTGATGCAAGTTTATTGGTTTCCTGCATTAAGTAACACACACACGAAGCCCAAGTGTTGACACTCTGTTTACACTCTGGAATGACGTACTCTGACATACAGGAGGTCATGTGGCCACTGATCTTAAGTAAATATGTAATCTCTTTATAGTGTTGACAATAACAGGTGATTCAGAGCCAACTAGGAAATTCTGGCGACATTTTATGTTTTATTGGTAAACACTCTTTGTGAGAGTTGAACGGTTTGTTTTGTGGTCCTTTTTCACTTGAATGCATTCAACAAAGAATTTAATGGTTGTCCATCGCTGCAGTTTAAAATTTTAAATGCTGAAAGCTGACTGTGTCGTCTGGATGACATTTTCTAATATAGCCGTTTAACTAGTGGGTTCTCCATCCCACCAGTGAGTTTGTCAGGAGAAACAATGATTTTAAAACTTCTTACTTTCAATAAAAGTCTGGGTTTTCACATCCTCTGAGGCTGAGGATTGATCAAAGGATGCTGCTTTGTACTGATGACAATACATTTCACATGAGAAAATGTACTTATCTCCCCTGGTTCTGATGAAGGTAATAAAACCTGGACCTCTGAGTAAAAAAGGTATGTCATCAAACTGGCATTAAAGGGTTAAAATCCTGATGCTATTTTATTAATTTGGTCAGGACTGAAATTCATCAAAAGAACCCAAAAATTAGCAAAATACTAATCAGAAATGTTTTAGCAGCTTTTGGAAGCAACTGACTAAAGATTGTAGTAAATTAAAGGGACACCTGAGTGTTAATTAGAAATCGGGTTCAGATTAAAACCAACAGGCTCAGGATCATCTTCAATTTGACCTTTGACCAAGCACTGTGTTGTATTTTTCCTACCCAGGTGCCACACTGAGCTTTACTTTACTGTCACAGCTGTAAATGTACATTTATTCCCTCAAAGGAAATCTTTTTCTGACAGGCCTGAGTACCATTACTTTTAAACTCTGCTGTCATTGTTTCCTACCCAATGCTCATTAACCTTTCACCAAATCAACATCTGACCTTTAGATTTATATGTTCTGAGGTGTGATGAGCGGCTGGTCGCTGTAGGAGCGTTTAGCGTGGGCTAAAAGCTGCACAAATGTAAGTGAACTTGAGAACCTGCTGTGACTTGTCAAGTCTTTCCATGAAGTTATGAAAAACACAAAAGTAAAGCAACATGTCCTTTAGTTATGACAGTATTAGTAAAGTTAGTCAGTTTTTTGTTATTTATCGTTTATCCAGAGGAATCCAATAATGTGCTGGAATGTGATTACTGTCTCAAGGAATCATGGACGGTTTGTTTTCCATTCATTCAAGCAGGGTTTTGAGGGAAGGTAATCAATACTAAAGATCTTTTTCAGTTTCTCACCTGGTTAATGGTTTTCTCCATCTGCACCAGACCCAGGTTGGGCAGCGTGGTCTTAATGAAGTCCACTATGGACTCCAGGCTGTCGTGCTGCAGGATCAGAGGCTTGTGGCTGCCAAGGAGGCTCAAAGCTACTTTAAAGATGACCTCTGAACCCTGTAGGAACAGCATATCTGACAAAAGGAGGGAAAACAGAGTTAAAAGGTTATAAGAAAAATAAAAAAACACAAACGAGATGACAGAACAGTTAAGGTGCTGACGTGGAAACTTAAAAAATGTTACTGTGTGGAATTAAAAACATCAGGCACTGACAGAGAAGCTCACAGTATTTATTAGCGACTTAGAGGTTCTTTTACCAGAAGGATAAACTGACGTCAATAAAACAAACGCTTCAGCAAACATCAATAAAGGCTTCAGTGAATTCAGAGTAGGTGTGTGTCTGAGTGTCACTCTTTGAATGCATCAGGGTGTGGCATGGGTTAGGCAACGCTGCATGAGATCATACACAAGAAAAAGAAAATGGGAGTGTAGGCGTGGAGCCCCACATACGATATCAATAGATAGTGAACAGAAGATGCCCTCATACTGAAGCACGCACAAACACACACAGATTGTTACGCTAAGATGAGCACAAGGAGCCAAGGAGTCTGGTTCAGTTACAGAGCACGATATGAAAAATTAGGCATGGAGACAATACTCAGGAAGGAATGGAGGAGAGAAAAGATAAGACATGAAAGACAGAAACACTTAGTAAGTGTAATAATATTGACTCAGATGATAAAATGTCACTTAAAAAGAAACAGATTATTTTTAAAACTGTTTTCTTGACTCACTCAGACTATAGTCTAAAGGAAAAGTGGATTTAGTCTCAGAAAAACATTTGGTATTTAAGGATTTCATATGTTTAACCGGTGTTGGTCCTTCAGGCTTATTTCCTCAACATTGTCCTCTGTCTTGCCAACAGTTATGGTTTTAGTAAGTAAGTAAGTAAGTAAAGTTTATTTATATAGCACCTTTCACAGAAAAAAATCACAAAGTGCTTCACAAAAAACAGAATCAAACATGATAAAAAACAAATAAAATCAATAAAACAAACAAAACAAATCAAAATCGTTAAACAACAACAAGAGAACATAAAAGAGTTACTTAAAAGCAGTTTTAAATACTTGGGTCTTCAGCTGCTTTTTAAAGGAGTCCAGACTGTCTATATAGCGTAAAACTAAAGGAAGTTCATTCCAAAGTCGCGGTGCAACAGACTGGAAGGAGCGATCACCTCGACTTTTAAATCTGGTCCTTGGAACTGTTAGGAGATTCTGGTCTGTGGACCTGAGAGCTCGGGTTGGAGCGTACGGCTTTATCAGTTCAGTAACATAAAGAGGAGCTTGACCATGTAGGGCCCTGAAAGTTAGAGTCAGGATTTTAAAATGAACTCTACATTTAACAGGTAACCAGTGCAGAGACCTCAGAATAGGAGTGATGTGATCTTTCCTGTTTGCTCCAGTGAGGAGCCTCGCTGCAGAGTTCTGGACCAGCTGAAGGCCATAAAGGGCTTTTTGGTTCAAACATGTGAAAAGTGTGTTACAGTAATCTAGACGGGAGGAGATCAAAGCATGAAGAACCATTTCCAGTTCAGGTTTTGACACCAACTTTCTCAGTTTGGAAATATTTCTCAGATGATAAAAACAGTTTCTGACCAGCTGTTTTGAGTGACCTTCAAGAGACATTGATTGGTCGGAAATAACACCCAGATTCCTCAGGTTTGACTTTACAGCAGAACTTAAATGTCCAATCTGTTGACTGATCAGAGGGACCATCCTATCAGGGGCAACAATCAGGGTTTAACTGAAGGAAGTTATTTTCTAACCAGTTAGTTGCTGACAGACACTCCAGTAGTTCAGATAGTTTGTAGAACTCTGAGTCTTTGAAGGAGCAGTACAGCTGAATGTCATCTGTCTATCCAAAACTCCTCCTCTTCTTACTTTTAGTACCATTTTACTGATGACTAAGTAGACTTGACCACAGTGTGGTGAACATATGAAGAAAGTGTGTGATCAGCTCAAGCACAGCTCTCAGATCTTACCAAACACTCGAGCCACAAAGCCGAGGGGGAAATGTGAGGCAAATAAAGTGAGGAACCAGGGGGTTGCGTACAGACTGGGCCCGATCTCCTGCTGCTCCAGGTGGCTGTGCAGGTCTCTGTGGTAGTCATGAAGCAGCCGCGACAGCTGGTACATCTGGATCTGACAGGAAGAAACATCACAGGCGAATAATGTTTATGTGCATTTACAGGATGATTAGATACACACGGTCATCATTATGACTCCTACACATGATGTGTACTTCCAACATTTAACTACTGCTTTCAACCTAAAATCAAGCCAGTGAACCTTCTAGTGAGTGTTACACTGCAGCTGAAAAGGGATATCTTCAGAAATAAACATCAATATTACATATACACTCACTGGCCACTTTAATGGGAACACCTTGCTAGTACCAGGTTGGACCCCCTTTTGCATCCAGAACTACCTTAATCCTTCATGGCATCAATTCAACAAGGTACTGGAAACATTCCTCGGAGATGTTGGTCCATATTGACATGATAGTATGACATGCCCCCACACCATTACACCACCACCACCACCAGCCTGAACCGTTGATACAAGGCAGGATGGATCCATGCTTTTATGTTGTTGATGCCAAATTCTGACCCTACCATCCGAATGTCGCAGCAGAAATCGAGACTCATCAGACCAGGCAACATTTTTCCAATCTTCTCTTGTCCAGTTTTGGTGGGCCTGTGCGAATTGTAGCCTCAGTTTCCTGTTCGGAGAGGCACCCGGTGTGGTCTTCTGCTGCTGTAGCCCATCTACCTCAAGGTTCGACGTGTTGTGCATTCAGAGATGTTCTTCTGCATACCTTGGTTGTAATGAGTGGTTATTTGAGTTACTGTTGTCTTTCTATCAGCTAGAACCAGTCTGGCCACCTCCTCTAACCTCTGGCATCAACAAGGCATTTTGGCCCACAGAACTGATGCTCACTGGATGTTTTCCCTTTTTCGGACCATTCTCTGTAAACCCAAAAGATGGTTGTGTGTGATAATCCCAAAAAATCATCAGTTTCTGAAATACTCAGACCAGCCCGTCTGGCACCAACAACCATGCCACGTTCAAAGTCACTTAAATCCCCTTTCTTCCCCATCCTGAAGCTCGGTTTGAACTGCAGCCAATCGTTTTGACCATGTCTACATGCCTAAATTCATTGAGTTTTCACCATGTGTTTGGCTGATTTGTCATTTGCGTTAACGAGCAGTTGGACAGGTGTACCCCAAAAAGTGGCCAGTGACTGTACATCACTTACTGTATATCAATGGTATATCTAATTTCCCTGTGGGATTAAAAACATATTTTTGATTTTATATGAATTTGAATATTACAATACGAATTTGAAAAACTATATTATTATATATATTAATGAAATATTAGCATAAACAGACATAAATTCCTGTGTGCATGGATTTATACATGTTAGCTTGGATCGAACTGGCGACCCTCCAGTTGCCAGACCGGCCACTCTACCAACTGAGCTACATGCCGCCTATATATAAGAACCTTTAAACTTTCATGCATGAACTATGATGACCCCCACCCCTTTTAAACATTACATTTTCAACTTAATTGTTTAGTAGAATGTTGTGTTTTAAAAGTGTATTCAGTCTTCCTTTGTAGTGGCTGTGGAGCAGGACGACCCGTGTGACTTTAAGGACAGAGAGACAAACTAGACGGATGTGTGTTAGCTGCTGATGTCCAACCTACAGGTGAGAGGACTTCAGTTAACCTGAATACTCTTTCTGTAATCAGTTAATAAAGACGTTTTCTCTTTTTGCAACCAGACAGTTCAGCTTCACCTCATCAGAAATTCTAAGCTCTAAACTGTTTAAATGCACAGTTTTCCCCCGAGACAAAACATCCTTGTTAACCAACATGTATAAAGCCATTCTTAGTCATGTAACTACCATTTTTCTATTTTGAGCCAGCATCTCACTGGGGTGTGTCTGCTGATGACTAGATTGAGACACAAAATTACAAGAAAATATCCAAATTATCCACTGAAATCACACTGAACTGATGCTTACTACACCTAAGCGATGTGTTTAATTTGACCAGACCATGCGGGGCGTAAGACGCAAACAAACTGCATAATGGTTAGAAAAATGTTCTCGTCTTTATTTAGTCACAAGGTGACTTAAATGTTTCAATTTGTTTACAATTTATCCTCATTTTAATTAGTTCATTTGCTAAATTCTCAAAATTGTCTCAGATTATCTGCCTCATGGAAACTAAACTGAGAAAGATTCCAGAATACGACTAAATATGTTTCTCAAACTATTTGAACGTGTTCTAAAATTCTTGTGACATGAGAGAAAAATCTTCAGATGCATCATTAATACATTAAGATCTGAGGCAATAACAATAAAGCCTAAAGCAGATGAAAATCCTAACTCCAATTATTTAAACATACAAATCTAAGCTGATCTCTAGAATCAAAATCAGAGGGATGAGCTGCATCACGTGGACTGTTCAAACAAAAAGACCTGCTGCTATCTTTACCTGCAGGATGATCATGTCAGGCCTGTACTGCTTACGAAGCCCCGCATCAAACATCAGAAATTTGAGCATACTGAAGGCGTCTTCTTCCCCCATGTGTAGAAGAAGCACTCCAGCAATGAAGGACAGACCCTGACAGTAACCCACCTACAACAAACATGCATAGGTTCAAACTTTAAACCAAAAAACAGCTGACATCAACATGATACAAGAAATCAACATTAGGAGAGAGAATGATACCTCAGGGTCGAGCAGTGAGTAGGCTTTCAGTATGTTGTAGAGAGAAAGCTGTCCTGCCCCCAGCTGGGCTTGGAAATATGGATGAGTGGGAAAAGTGCGACCTGGAGCAGAAAAATCCAGTAATATCATTTTTAAAATCAGGGTTCTTACAACTTTGCAAAAATAAAAGATAAATACAATTCAAGCACTCTTCGGGCATTTTCAATGTGGGTTTTCAAAATTTTACAGCACTTCACACTGGCAATGATTTACACATGAACAGTTCATATTTACTTCACACAATTAATTCACTTCCTCATCTCATAAAAGTAAATGTTATGGTGCTAAAACCGTTTTTTTGTAGTTGGTTTCAAACAAAGCAGCAGCGATTCTGGTTCTGAGAGCTGATACCAGTGATTTACCTCAAATATCTACAATTACCAGAATGTGTTTTTTACATTTCTAATCAACTTGAAGAATGATTCTAGAAGTAAAAACTCCCACAAAGAAAATCTGTTAGCATGAATTAGTGCTTAGTGAGTTCACAAACTGGGAAAAATAGTGTGTTTACCCACCAGAAAAAAAATAAATAAATTTTTGAGTGTCAGATTGGCTGATCATTTGATTATGCTGAATATTGACCAGTTCCAATCACCGGCTGATTTTTGGAGCATCTCAGGTCTCAAGCTCTTTCAAAACATTAATAATACCATGTTAAAATTCAAGGATTTTCAAGGATTTCAAGCACATGTAAAATCCAGTTTAATGCAAAGTATTGTCTTTGAAATCTAACATCAAATTAAACTAAGTAAAATAATAACAGAAGGGCAGGAAAAAGTCCTAATTTAGTGTTTCTGAACCTTCTAAAACTGAAAGCTTTTTTGAACTAGATGTTCTTGTTTTCGTCTGACATCATCTTTGCAAGAATCTGAGCAAATAAGAGTGATCCAGAAGAGACTGAATCCTGCACATGTTTGAACACAGTGTGCGCACTAGTGAACTCGCCTTGGGATGCTAGATTTCACACTTTACAGTTGATAGTAAAAAAAAAAAAAAAATATCAAAAGGGACTCAGTGCTTGAATATGTGCCAATAATTCCTAGAAAAACCTGTTCCTGAAAACACACATATACATGCACACACGCGTGCGCTTGTAGGTCAAGCATGGAGCTGTTGATCGAACATCCACCTAAAAAAAAACCATCCCAGCCATAAAGACTCGAATCCATAAAACACTGTCAAAGTGGGCAGACAGGCAATTAGAATGTCTGTGTACTTTAGGATGGAAGACTTCTTAAGTTGCAGCGTGTGAAGAAGACAATGACGACCCTGTGAGTCTGTATGTTAGGAATGTGCTCTGAGGGCTTTAAGTTTGTGAACATCATGTCACAACTCCAAACTCCGCCTGAAGAAGAACATGTCTGTACCGAAGGTGTAGAAGTGCTCATGCACCTGAATCCTTCACCTTCTAACACATCGCTCCTTTAATGTAAAGTGCGCTTCATTAACTGACATTGCCGCCCTGCTGCCTCAAAGTCATGCATACTTTGGTTTTAGTCTCATAACATATCACAACTTTCTAATAAGGCCTGTCATAAACTGCCTGAGTGAAGGCTGTTTCCACTGTTCTATGTGAAATGGGGAGAAAATGCAAACAGACAGATGAACGACACGGGGTCAAGAGCAGAAACACACAAGGTTAAGTGCTACAGGGATTGATGTTTGGGTGGATGTATAAGTATGAGGGTGTTAAATGGGTGGGGTGTAGGTTCAGAGTACTGTGGGTTTCTGGGTGGTAGGTGTTAGAAGCTGTTGAGTTGATTAACTCTTGTGGTAGAAAAAAGTCGGAAAAAATATTGCTGCAATAATTGCTTTTATAGTTTAGATTTAAAAACCTTTTATCAATTTATCCTAAATTAGAAATATTGAAAAAAATGAAAAGTAGAAAATAACTTTCAACTCAGCTTTAGAAATGATCTTTTTATAAGTTTAAATCAGGTTTACATAATGTTTTTATTCAAACTGTATGCTGGTTTATTGTTAGAAAGTTAAATATTAACACATCACATATCAGCTAATAGGATTTGTGGCTAAAATCAACACAAGTATGTGAGGATAAACTGATGCTCCAAGAACATTCAATACAAATGTGTCTTCTTTGCATTTTTTAAATTAATTTGTGTCAATAAAGATCATAATATAATGTAAGGTGGTGTTGTATAAAATCTATAATATTAATGTAATCACAATAAAATGTAAACATTTTAAACTTTTTATTAAAAAATCCCCATATTTTTTTTAGGATTTAGATGTTTTTTTCCTCTCCCGGTGCAGGCTTCTCCTGTCTGCCAGTCAAATGATCAATCCAAAAGGCAAAATATATGCTGCAAATGTTGTTGATCATATTGATTATCATGATATATTCAGTAGAACTTGTTAGGACATAATTTAGTCTGAAAACAAAAAGCTGGATAAACATAAAGCAATCCATCAAGGAGCAAAAAAGAGTAAAATCATTTGATGTCCTTATGTTTTTTAATGAAAGCAGGATCTCAGGTATTAACCAAAGTTGTCTAATAGAGTAAAGCAGAAAGCTTTTAATTTTAAATATGTACTCACTTAAACAGAACTCAGTCATGGCTGCTTCTTAACAACAATACCCTTGTTGATTCGTTCTGTTAAAATTTATGATTCACTTGGCCCCCCGAACTGGATAACCTAGTCACTTTTAAAAGATCTCCCCGAGGATTTAGATACCTAGGCATTAACATTACTCCGAAAATTGCACAACTTTTTGACTCTAATTATGGAACATTGATTAAGGAAATTAAAAAGGACCTGGAGAGATGGGATGTACTTCCCTTGTCCCTCTTAGGCAGAATAGAATCAGTGAGAATGAATATATTACCGAGACTGTTATTTCTATTTCAATTCCTTCCAATATTAATACCGCAATCTACATTCAAAACCCTAGAAAAACTTATATCAAAGTATATCTGGCAAAACCGAAGACCAAGGGTGCGTCTAAAAATACTAATGATGAGTAAGGATCGGGGAGGTCTAGGACTACCCAATTTAAAACTATATTACTGGGCAACGCACATGAGAACTATATTAGTCTGGATTACTGACAATATAGAAACCCAGTGGGTCTCAATTGAAAAGAATTCACTCCCTGGTCTGTCATTGAATATCCTGCCATTCTTGAGTCAATCATCCCTAAAAAAAACTAAAGATTAATAACCCATCGATCTCACAAACGCTCAAGATTTGGACCTTAATTCAAAAACAACTTAAAGGTACAGCAGGACTATCACATGCCATGCCTATTGTAGGTAATATTGAATTTCTACCATCAATCTCAGATAGTGTCTTTAAAAAATGGGCGGATAAGGGCCTGATTGTACTGAACACCTGTTCCATGGACAGACGCTCAAATCATTCCCTCAGCTGCAAGATCAATTTTCCCTTCCTGCTTGTGATCTATATAGATACCTACAGATCAGAAATTATATAACAAAACGTGTGGAATGGGATAATATTAAGAAAGAATCTACAGATATAGAAATGTTTTTTGTGAATGTAATTGAAAAACAGACATTAACGAAGAAAATAATATCCACAATGTATGGTAAACTACTAACAAATTTGTCAGATAATACACTACATATTAAACCACAGTGGGAACTGGAGATGAATGTGATTTTAACAGATGAATCATGGAGGGACGTATGCTCTCAATTCCATAGAGGAATAGGGAGTCAAACATGGAAAGAGTTTGACTGGAAAATGAAAACTAGATTCTTTAGAACTCCACTGAAAACTTTCATCTCCAAGACGACAACTACGGATAAATGCTGGAGAAACTGTGGTAGGGTTGGTGACCATACACACATCTGGTGGGATTGCTCTAAAATTAAGACTTTTTGGAAGAACATTAAACAGAAGATGGAGGAAATTCTGAGGACAGACCTTCCCATGGACCCTCTTCTATTTCTGCTGGACATATATCCCAAGGACTCACTCCTTAATGATCAATGTTACATACTTCATATTATGTTAATGGTTGCTAGAAAGTCTGTTACTATAAACTGGCTTATGCCCTGTCCCCCAACTGTTACTCAATGGATGCAAACCCTGAAACATGTTTATGTGATGGAGCGCTTGACTGCCCAGCTGCAGATGAGGGTGGATGTTTTTTCACGAAGGTGGTCACGATTGTCAGATCTATTTGCCTAAAAATTTTTTTTTTCCATTCTGCATAACTGTATATATCGATATATCTATACTTAATTAGCCCGATCTCAACAATCTGTTGACTTTTTTTTTTGTTTTGCTGTTATTGTCTGTTAATTGCCTGTGTTGTTATTTAAGAGGCAATAAAGTTAAAAAAAACAAATTATGATTCAAGTTGAAATATTTAAAACTCTTATAAAGTACTTGTCATATATGACACACTTTCCAATGGATCATAACTTGTACTTTTAAACTTTCTCCACCTAAGGGAGTTAAATGCAGGATTAATTAATATTTAAAGACCTGCCGATACACAGTAAAATAAAAATGAAGCTGTAGACTTCTGCTTGTGTGTGTTACCCAGGTCTATGAGGATGGCGTGCTGCTGCGAGGTGAGTTGTTTCAGCAGCTCTTTGTATGGAGTGTGATTGGATGGAGGCCGTGAAGGAACCGTCTGTCTAAGCAAATACTGTTCAGAGAGGAACTTCCAGATCTCTCCTCGATGCTGCCTCGGGACACCTGCACCACAACAACAGACAAAAGATGACTGACACACAAAACTAGGTCAAACTTTGCCTGAAAAAAAAAATGCTAATTAGGTCTTATGTAAAGTTGCGTAAGCAGGTAAAAATATCTGAAATTTGTACAGTATTTAGATCAACTCCTTTCTAGACCAGAAGTTCAACCAAAGAGATGCCAACACTTTGCGAAGTAACAATTAGCAATTTCTTTGTGAAATACGTAAATAACAACTTGTTCACTTTTGTGTTAACAGCATATTTTTAAACAAGTTCTGCTACCTGTTAGCTGCTCTAAAATTACGGTTTTGTTTAAAGTTGGGGTATAAAAGACAAACTTCTTGTAGTCACTGCAACATGCTTGTTCTGGACACTGAACAAAACCAATGGTACTGCTAATGAAGAAGTTAAAATGTTAAAGAAAATAAGAAAAGACTAGTTAGAAATAAGAAAATAGTGAAAAATCAGCTGATTTTTTGTTAGAATCACACTGAATTGATACTTAAAACACTTTTCAGAAAGCCTAAACTGCAAATAAACTCATATTTGTGTGAATGCTGTGCTACAATTTAGTCACAAAGTTTCTTAATTTGTATGCATTTAATCCTAATTTTATTTTCAATTTTGTAGTACCTAGAATGTCAAATACTCTTTTTCGTCTCAGTCAGTCACAGCTTGATTTCATAAGTCACCAACCCCACTGAACTTCTCTCATTTCTGACTTTTTTGACTCACAAAGACAAAATTGAGAAATGTTTGAGACAGGTTTCAGGGGCCTGCGATGTTATGAAAAGTAATTTAAAAGAAAAATCAGTTAAGCAAACATTTTGGAAATACTTTTCAACAACACAAAAGTGAAGCCTTGTGACTCAGGGGAGAAAATTGAAAATCCTCATAAATGTTTTAAGACGTTTTGGAAACTCGAATGCCGTTTGCTATTGGTTGCAGTGAGATTCTGGCTCTTGGCTCACCGAGGACACTTCAGGAATTAATCTAATTTTATAAATGAGCCACAACATAAGGTTCTAAACACATGGTGAAATTATATTTGACATTAATACACACATCTTATATTTTCCTCATATGAATAGATCCACAGATTAAATTAAACCCTGTAATGATCCCCAATAATGAATAAACATTGAGTTACTTAACGTGGCTGCAGCAGTGGCAGGTATGACGTCCTGTTATGATCGAAGACACCAAAGAATCACAAAGATGTTTGTGTTTGGTGTTCCAGTCATACTGTATTGTCCCAAATATGAGTATAGGTTTTTTTCATTGAAAATAATGTGAAAATGTGGGGTCGTCTTATAATCGGGGTCTAGCAGTGACACATGTTGACAGTTGTTTGGGGTCATTACATGACCACAACAGCAGAGGACACCAGCATTTTGTAAAGCCAATGCCGATCGGAGCAGACTGGATAAAAAGTGGCAAGTTAACAGACAAACTGAGGCAGAGTTTTGATGCTAATTTGAAGATAATGAGGATGGTGGTCAAAGTAGCAGATGCGAAACAGTTGTCAGACAGCCAGAAAACATGGAGCTATGGAGTGAAATGTCCGAAGATGGTGCATCATGGCGATGATGTTCTGTGGGAGGAGACAGGACGACTGTGTGAGCACAGCTGATCAGAGGACTCTGTGAGTAAAAGCCTCATGCGGACTTTTGATTTGACATGACATGAGCAAAGTTCTGACAGTTTGCATTACTATGGGTTTTTTTTTTGCTCAGTTTTTGTTCAGTATCGCTAGTGTCTTTCCTGACAGAATACCACACATGTGATTGCATTAATAGGCAAATATTAAAGGTCTGTAATTAAGGTATTATATAAATGACTTTCTCAAAATATCAATAAAAATAGTTTCTTTAAAAAATTAATTAACTTTTTTTCTGAAGATTAGTCTTGGAAAGGGGGGTCGTCTTATAATCGGGGTCGTCCTACATTCGGGTCAATGCGGTACTTTCTGTCTGCTGTTTAAATTTCAGTTTAAAGTGTGTTCATGTCAACATTTATTCTTACAGATTTATAATGAATATTTTGTTTTAAAATAGAACAAAAATGCTACACTATGCAGGAGCACAAATAAATGTTTTCCTTATTCTGTTGACTAAGTTACATAATAATTAGTGCAACTAATAAACTTACAAAGTGTAGCTTGCAACTGTGTGCTGTAGGATTGAACTGAAACTCTGTAGGAGCAGATGGTGCATCTCAAATAACTCAGGTCAGCATAAAGTACAAACATCTTTTGATTGGTTCATTTCTTAATAGACTGGTGTTTGCAGCAGCAGCAACAATGAAAACGAAACAAAAAAGCCCAGAAATTCCACGAATAACTGATTTGTGTATTTGTGGAAGTCGACGCAAACCTTGTGCAACAGCAGCATGTATGGTGTCCAAGTCAAATTTGACCTTTGACCTCCCAGGAGTTCCCAGCATTTTCTCCCACACCAGAGTGACCTCCTTCAGACATGGAGTGATTTCCTCATAGTCCAACTTCAGGCGCTTGTTCTGCAGGTCACTCTCTGAGGCTGCAGTCAAACACAAAAACACAAACATGTTGATAATGTTACAACTCCACACACACTGCAGCACTCTGATCAGAAACTCACCTGGTGGAACAATATGTTTATGTATTTAGCGGACGCTTTTATCCAAAGCGACTTACAAATGTTATTGTAACCAAGAAGATACCGTCGAGGCTAACAAACAACTAACCCTGACATTAACCCTGAACAAGACAGTTAAACACTAGTCTCTAAGGTGACGATGATGGAAAAGAACACAGGATAGAGTGAAATGCATTAGGACAGTACAGAGGAGTAGGGGAAGGTAGGTGCTAGTCTAGAAGATGTTCTCTGAAGAGCTGGGTCTTCAGGAGTTTCTTGAAGATGGACAGAATAGATTTTACTCAATGGATTAAAGTAACACAAATGTTATATTTGATCAACGTTTTCATGCTTTATTATTGTTACTACTATTATTCTGTTATGTAACAGTACCAGATGCTGAGCTTAATCTTATCTTACCCAAACAAAAGAGCTTCAATCTGAGAATTTTTTTTATTTAATCTAAATTTAAAAAAAGAGGAGCCAAAAATAAAGCAATAACTGTGATTATTTGTCTGACAGTTAGCTACCAACAAATACTTCAAGACTGTGATCATCATGATATCGATTACATGTTGAAAATGTAAAACCTTTAAAGGCACATAAAGACGTCATAATAAAAATCGAGCTGTGAGAAAGATAAACATTTTGGGTTGCTCACATTGCACTTTCATAAAGTCCTGACACTTTATTGTGTTAAATCATCCTCTCAACTATGAAAACAGAGCAGGGCAGGAAACGCAGCTGTTCCATCAGATTAAGAACCATCTCAGCCAGGGTCAGGGTCAAAAACATGTATAGTTTAAAAATGAATAAAAAGAACCTAAACATTGATAACAGCTGTGACTCTGGGTGATACTTCCCTGTAGCTCCATCACAAGGGGCCTTATTTCATACATTCTTGAAACAGTATTCAACACACGCCTCAATGTCATACTAAAAGACTATATCCAATAATACTATAATTAGGATATTTGTAATCTCCCCAGGAGGAGAATACCATTCAGATGTCGTCACGTTATTTATAATCGGGGTCAGTTAGCATCAGTTGCTGAGAGTTGTGGATGGTGAAACCATGACCTTTAATTATCAGAATAACACTGCCAACAAAAAACACCCAAACTGTAATTTTTTGTTGCACGTTGACACCAGTGATCAAAGGAGGTGAGGAAACACCCAGCACCCCTCTCCTGTTCTTCATTTTCTGACAACACCCTTCCTCTCTGCCTCCCCAAGTCTCTTAACCCACAACCCATCTTTTCTTCTCTTTCTTTCCACTCAACTCTTTTTTTTTTACCCAGTCAATCCCACGTTTGTGTCATCCATCAGGCCTACTCTCCCTCCTGTCCCAAGCGGATGCTCCACCCTTTCCGATCATGTGTGGTGAACACCCAGTGACCAGCTGTGACTTGGCCGTGCTCAGCAGAGTGAAATCATCACTTTTGGACAGAGAGAGCAGACTGTGTGCATTACAACCTGCACTGATACTTTCCAGGAAATGTAGGATATTAGGTGTGAAGTAAACAGGAGGAATTTGGTGAAAATATCATCATCATGTTTATATCAGCAAAATGTAGTGATAATGACCCAGGAGGACTTGAAATAAAACACCACAGCCACTTTAGTAGACTGCTTTCTAAAAGAAACTCACTGAATAAATAATTGATTTATTTAAAGAACATCAAATGGTTTTAATCACTTTTTATATTATGGTCTCAGAAGTCTGCGACAGGAAAGTGATAGTAACGACCTGGAAAGAGCAGCGTGGACAATAAAAGAAGAAAACTTGGATGGAGCAGATAGCTGACACACCCAGAGTAAGAATAGATGCTGTCAGAGAAGCTGCGGTTGCGCCGTTTGTCTTATCTGTCAGAAGCTCGTCCATCAAGAAGACTCACTCATTGGCAGCAGCCCAGCTGGCTCTCGATCCCTTCACCTGAAAAAGCTCTCCTTGCAGTTCTCCTTGCCGCCATATATTTCCCTTTCTCTGCTGCTGGAACACACTGCGTTTGATAACACAAAACAGGACAGGATACCCCACCCTGAAGCTGACAAAAACTTACACACACTCAACGATGGAGGCACACACACTTGTAGTTGACCCAAATACCGGGCAGAGACGGACAGAAAGAATAAAAGACTGGAACCAGAGCTCTACTCGGGTTAATGGGGCGAAGTGGGACAAAAGGGCGGAGCCTGACATTAACTGTAAACTACAGACATGAAGGGAAAAACACCAGACGCTAAAAATGTGAACATGGACGTGTGTCTGATGACGGCAGTGACTGTGTTATTGTGAGGATTAATATTAAAGTTGTAGCTGAATAATGACCCACAAACATCTCCAGCCACACCCAGCTGTATTGACAGCCATCTGAATTAGTGTGATGGATGGAGTGTTGGGTGTGTGTGAATTAAAGGTTTATATCTAAGATGGGTAGTTAAGGCTGTGACACATAGTTTTGTGTATGAAGACGTGAGCCAACTGGGTCAGGAAAGAGGTGGTGCTCCTGGCACGCCCAAACACTCGCTTACCAACAACATAATAACATTAAGTTGTGGTTGTGTAATTTTTAAAAACTAGAAAAGCAGGTGTGTCTTTAATTACAGAATCTGAGCGCACATCTGCAAAGGCACGCTGCCAAAAACTTCATTAAAAAACTTGTTTTGCTTTGTAGCTATCAAAGAAACTTAGATCTTTCAATAGACAAATGAGTGATGGCACTGTATGGAGATAATAAAATGCATTCTGATTTAATAATATTAACAACAGTGCTAATCACTTATCATTTTATAATTTATAGATAAGTGAAGTGATTTCATTTGAGTTATTCAGATATTGTTTTTATGAAGCAGGCTGTCTGAAGTTTAGACACATTTATAGGATGTTCACATCACTGTGCGCTAGTTTTTCCATTAAAGCTGATTACAAGGTGAAAGTTAACACAGATAAATTCAGGTTTGGTTTAGTTCTTTAGTCCTTCATCTAGCTCACCTTGTAGTTTCTGGTTCTCCCTCTCCATCCGCTGCAGGAGGATCTGCTGCAGGATGGCCTTCCTCCACAGCTCCCTCAGCTCCTCTTTGCTCCTCTTCGTCCCCTCCTCTGGCACCACTGTCATAGAGGAGTCTCCATTTCCACCAGGTGTCACCGGGACCACACACATTCGAGCTGCATCCAGACAGGAATCCAAGCGTTCTGAAAAATATCAGATTATTCTGTTAAGGCTCTGATTAAATACATTCATATAATAAACAAACCCATCTCTATCTAGAAAAAAAAAATACAAATTCCAACAAGGCATTGAAATGTATTTGCAAGTGTTAATATTGTCAACATAAACATGTCATCAAAATACAAAGGAAGAATAGTCTGACAGTAGCCAAAGATTCTTCTTTCTTCTATGAAATTTCTCACTATTTTCACTTGGGTTATTATTTTCCAACATATGATCAACGCTTAATGCTAAATAGATCAGGATAAAGACATCAAGATGTAGATAAAATTGTAAAAACTGCAACAATATTACTGTGGTTTACTATTACGTGTAGTATGTTGAGCCAAATCTGACATGTGTGTTAGTTGACTATAAAGTTATCATGTTGCCAAAACCTTAGTTTGTCAAGTTTAAACAGATACACACACCATTTTTATTAAATCTCTTCATTTGTAAAAACTGGTTTTTCTTTAACAAATGTTGTTTGCATGTCAATAGGAGCAGAAAGGGTTTGTTCATCCATGTTTGTGCTAACAGAGCATAAATTACAGTTATATTTATGACTGCAATCACAGCTGAAAGAGTATTGAAAAGTTAATATGAATGAACACAAAAATTTGCATGTTTATTTCAGGTTATAAAATCAGTTTATTCAAATAACCAAAACAACACTTTAAATTTAGCCATGAATATTTTGAATATTCTGTAGCTATTGTATGAAAATTTAAATATCTGGAGCACCTGATGTTTTAAGATCCTAATGCCACAGCTGTTTTAAAACAACAAAAAATGTGTTCTTAATGGGAAAATTGCCAAATACATGCAGTCAAATTCATAACTAGGTGTTAAACTTTTCTGAGAGTTGCCCAGTTCTCTGACCATGTTGCATACAAAACAAATATATTTGACAGCATATAAACCCACTTTAAAAAAGTGTTCGCTAGAGTCCACCTCAAAGTACAGGGTGGATCCCAAACCTCAAAATACTCCGTGTTGTTTAAAGAACATACCAACAATCCACTTGTTTCTCTTTCACTTTGAGGAAAATCATAATAGTTTGATCTCCAAAGTGTAACCCTGCATGCAACATAACTGAGCTCGGTTCAGGTATGCAAACTTGATTCTGATCTTTACAAATATTCTTCTAAAGAAACCTAGAAGAGTGCACTCACTACACAGACACATCTACAGGACAACTATGGAAGGCTGAACAGCACTGCACTATGCATCTTGTTCAGAGTCAGAGTGTTTCCAAGACACAGCGAAACACACAATCCTTCAATGCCAGAGGTTCCTGCACTGACAATATACAACTAAAGCAGTATGCATGCACAATTTTAATGCAAAAAAAAAATTCACAGATGTGTCCATTTCTGGCCAAAGAGGCACTGACCATTTCCTGAGTAAATAACTTGGCCAGAACAAACACCCAAAACATACAAAGTGGGTCAACAAGGCTGGTGCTTTCCTCTGGCGCTGTCTGTGTGTGGACTGTCAACATGACCTTGAGATACCACCATTCCCTGCCCACACACACACACACACACACACTAGACACGCCCATGACCTCATGTGTGTAAGCACACACAAAGACACACCCAACTCAACCAAAACTTTTTGCTGCATTCAGGCAGAACAAAGCCCTTCACTCTGACCCGCTAAAAGCTCTGGCTGTCACCATTTTTCCATCGCTTGGTGCAGATCTTCTCAGTGCTGTGGACAGATGTCTTCCTTGTTCTTTACCCCTTTCATTTGAAGGACAAAAATTATGAAGAAAAAACCCACATAACCTCACTTATTTTAATAAACAACAAGTTATGTAAGATGGATGGTAGATAAAGAGACATAATAGTCCCACATTCCACACATCAGGTACAGTTACTACCCCTGAGCAAAAGCTAAACGTGTGAGTACGGAAGTTAACAGAGCTGCACACACCTGCGAAAACAACTATCGTTGTGTAAGTTAAAATGTTACTGGTGCATTATGGGAGGTGGTCATAAACCCAAATAGAAATATTTGTAGCTGCAATGTGGTGTTATAGCCACTAAATGAAGGAATGAGTAACTAAAACTTTGGTATTTTCACTGGGTAACATTAAAGGAATACTCAACCAAAAAGTGATTTTTTTTGTCTATTGCCATATTCCCCAAAGTTAGATAAGTGGGCAAAAACAATTTGTAACCAATCCAGCCGTTATTCTGATCCAGCAGTACTCCTTTAGCTTAGCAGAAAACAACGTAAGTGAATGGTGACAACTAGCATTGTGAGAAAAAAAGTCCTTAAAATCACTAAAAAATAGACACCCCCCAAAAATATATCACTCTTTGGTGGAGTATCCCTTTAAGAGAAAATCAATGCAGCAAAAACTGGACAGATTTCTACACTTTAAAAATTCTCTTCAAATTACTACAAAAGTGTTGCTTCAGAGAAAAAAATTACATGAAGCTTGTTTGTTTTACAGCGTTTGGAGCAAGTAAAAGAGCCTTTTGAGTATCATCATGAGGTGCGGGACTACGTTAGGTTGGCTGTAGCTATATATGATTTTTAAGTCACTAAAAGGAGACAAAACAGGAAGAGTAAAACCAAATCTGTGTCCGTCAAATCAGGAATTACACAAAATTAAAAAAAAAACATATAAACATTAGGAGAAAATGAATGAAAATCATGAGGTTCTATAGTGCAGCACTTGTGATCAACAATATTAGTTTAAAAAATGGCTTTAATGACTCCCACTTAAAATGAAAAAACTAACTACAAATTTGTTAAAACAGTTGTTCAACCTTTTGCATAAATCAACAAATAAAAACATTGCCATTACCAGTGATGAAGAAATGAATGGTAATGGAAACGCATTTAATTTCACATTAAATGATTCAGAATTAGCCACAGTCTCTTCCAGTCTACAGCTGATTTATGATTTTAAGTTGTCAAAACTTAAGAAAACAGTTATTTAGTTGGTAAACACATCAGCTGTCTTGAATATTTGAGAGATGTCAATCCTGAGGCCACTCTAACTTAGATTGTTTTCTTTTTCTTGGTTCAAGTCATATAAGCTTTATGTAAATTTAGTTATTTTTAAGAAAATGTTCTTTTCCCCCATATTAGTTGAGAAATAAATATTATGGATGTCTGTTTAATCTCTGATTAAGATTCCAAAAATGATTTGGCAAAAAAAAAAAAAAAAGAGAGAACAGAATAGGTAATAATGGAAGAGTTATTCCCTTTTATAAATGATTATCAGCGTATTAAGAATCACATGAAATAATCTGGAGAAAGCTACTTATTTAGGAGAAGTGTGAAATAAATACAATCAGATTCTCACTGGAAAAACCTCCCACTGTAAACTGATTCTCACCAACTTCCTCTGTTGCACACATGATGCGGTTCTCCATCAGGTCACAGGAAAGAGCGCCACGAAGAGGAAATGTATTGTCATTACAGTCCGTATGCGCTGCCCTGTCCCTGATCAGTTAAGATGGTTTTTAAATAGTTTCAAAAACGTAGTTCTATAGGTAAAGCAAGGCCATAAAAATGTACAAGTACACAGGGGGAAAAAAAGATATAAAAGCTGCTTATAAAGAATAAAGATGATCTAATTTGAACATGCATATTAAGTCTGAAAAAAGTGTTTAATGGCCATCAAAAGACTATTCATCTATCCATTTTTCTTAACTGCTTCATCCAGTAAGGGGGAGCTGGTGAAGAGGTACTTCAAATGGCATTCTAGTTCAACTGTGTTGTCTGATAACTGACAGTAATAATATTACATATTATACGACGACCCTGTCTCAACACATACCGCTAGAGTCGGTGGCTTTCTGAGGCGTAGCGACTCGTAGGAAGATCTGCTGCCTCCAAGAGTGCCGGTGGCAGCGCAGAGGACTTTCCTCTAATGCACCTGATGCTCTTGGTGTAGAAAGAGCTGCTACATCACTGAAACAACAAACACACATATTTGCAAAGATAAGCTCTTTCTAATTGGGTAGTGACACCAAAGTTTACACATTTATTTGTACTTGTATGAATCATAGAGCAATACAGCAGTTTATTCAATCATCACAATGATTGATTGATTCACTCACTCACTCACTCACTCACTCACTCACTCACATGACAGTGATTGCTTTGTGTGTAAGTGTTAAGTGTGTGTTTAGTGTGTACCTGTGCTTTGGCTCTAGACAATCATTCTCTTGGACAGGAGCCAGAAATTGAAATTTCAGAAAATTAGGGACAGAGGAGGAGGAGTGGAGACGGGCTCTGAGACCACCGAGAGGACTGAGATGGTGGCGATAAAAAAAGTAGGTAAACAAAAAAACAGATGACAAAAGAAACATGGACCCATTTCACACAGAGACATGTGACTTTAAACTCAGCTAGAGGTTTTTCCAGAAAGAAAAATAATATAACTTTTAGTGACATATTTGACATTTCTCTGCTCAAATGGATCCCAACATGATATTATGGACAACAAGATTTAAAGAAGGTGAGAAAAATGAATATGAGCACATTATAAACACAAAAAAGAGACAGTGAAGAGAACTGAACTGAAAACAAGACTCTCACCTCCTCTTATTGAACCGTGCTCCAGCAGAGGGTGAGGAAGGATGGTGAAGGAGGAGAGGAGAGTGGGATGAAGAGCAGGGAGGAAGAGTAGGAAGAGTGGAGTCGGATGAGACATTTCTGAGAATCAGTTGAAATACATGAAAAAGGAGAAAGAAGAAGGTGACAGACATTGAACGGTAGATGAAAACAACGACGAATGTGAAACAGAAAAATTAGCAGAGCTAGGTCAGAAACAGAAAGTTTTAGTTTATTTGTATTTGATGCATAAACATGTATACTTCTATCTATACAGTACAGCTAATGAAAACCATATAAAGCTAATGAAAACCATATTCTCATTAGTTTGATGAGTTAATGTATATTATTTCAGTTTATATTGAATTGTAGTTGTTTTGTTAGTCTGACCAAGCTCCACTTTATCTTTACAAGCAAAATATACAAATAAAAAAAGAGGAAAGTGCAGCAGCAGGTTGAGGAAAGAGTTGAATGAAAAGCCAATGCCTACTGAAAACAGTGTAAATGTAAATATAATGTTCTGTGGCTCATTTATATCAAAACAGTCCAAGTCCTTGTTCTTTAATAGTGATAACAGCTTTGATACTTAGTTTAAATAAACCACAGCGATACAGACAAACAGTACAGGCTACAAATTCCAAACCAGCAGTTTCATTTGATATTTATTTGCTTTTGTATAAACTGGATTGATCAATGAACACTGCCCAAACAAGACTGACTGCTCTCCTCATTACAAGTAGAGACATAACACTTAGAGATGGTGACCTGATGAGAAGAAATAAGCTGTAATGACTCCTACTATAAAACATATCAGTATGAAAATAAACTGTTGCTTATAAGAGCTGAAGCTAACTTTGATTAAATTATGATGCATATGCAGAGTCGTGCAAAAAGCAATTATATACCTTGCTTTTTTGTTTTGTTTGTGTGAACACCAAAAAATGCATTTAATAGATCACTTGGTCTAGGAAGAAATGTAGAAACTTACTTGCTCTGGTGTGGGGAGTCTGTGCTGACTGAGTAGTGTCGTACGAGTTTGGGTTTGGAAGTTGCACTGGGGTCCTGCCCTGTGTGAGACATTTTGTGGGAAGAGGAGTACTCGAGTACTGAGTAGGGAGTGGGGGAATGGCTGAAGGTGCTGGCCCGTCGCCGGAAGCCTGGCAGCTCTGAATCACCGGGTAGAGAGGAGGTGGTGGAAGACAGAGGAACAGAACTGTCAAGGAGCTTCAGGTCTCCCGTTGAGTTGTGACCTCTGAAGAACAGACGGGTAAAGAAAGTGAGGACAAGTGCATGATGTTGACATCTTGTAGTTCTACACAAAAAGGGAGAGTACGTTTCTTCCTACTGCTCTGTCATGAGATGTGAATCAGTTTGTGTGTAGGGATGTTTACCTGAGTGGACTGGTGGATCGAAGATGAGGTGAAGAAGACAAAGAGTCATCGAGTGAGGGCTGATCTTGGCTGATGTTGGCAGAATATTTAGAAGAGCTGCTCTCACTTCCCTGACTGCTGTCCCTCTGAAGTCTAGCTTTGCTGCTTCCCTAATAAAAACATATTCCAAGATTATACACGCATCATTTACGTCTAACCAACACCATGTTTACATGTTGTGCTACTATTAAATCACACACTGACAACTAACACTAATAAAGATTCTCCACATGTGGACACTTGCAACCAAAGGACACCCTCCTGTTTAGGTTAGGAAGAACGCAGCTGATATCATATACTGTATATTATAAAGGCAAAAATACAGGACATCAACCTGGCTTTCTATAATCCTGTATTACATTGAGTCAAACTCATTAGTTCAGTTTTAATAAACAGCTTAACAAAATGTTCCCGTTCTTTGACATTAGGACCATAACATGCTTGATAGGTTGCTAATATTGTTGCTTTGGAAAAATGTGTCTGCTAAGAAAATAAACAAGCATGTATGGGTCTATAAGGGCAAATTAATTACTTAGATGAACAAGAAATGACAATTTTACCCATTTTTCTCAAAAACAAAACTAAAATCACAGAATGCATGATTATGTTTGTGTCATTTATACTCCAAAACTACCGTATTGACCCGAATATAGGACGACCCCGATTATAAAACGATCCCCCCTTTCCGAGACTAATCTTCAGAAAAATGACTAAATTAATTTTTTAAAGAAACTATTTTATTGAAATTTTGAGAAAGTAATTTAAATAACGTAATTCCAGACTGCTTTAATATTTTCCTATTAATCAGGGGTTAAAGTTCTCTGTCGTTTAAACATTTCAGTCAATTGGAAAAAGTTCCATTAAATATCTTTCTTGCTCTTTCTTCTCGTGCTCTCTCTTGGGCTCAGAGTCTCACACTCTGTCTCTTTCTCTCTCTCTCTGTGAGTATGCATGTGTGTGTGTGTGGCGTAAATGAAGATACCTGGTAATAGTGAAGGTCATGGGTGTAGATTTAGCATGGACAGAGGTGACGTATCCCCACCAATAACTCAATTTAAGGGTACAGAAGAAGCGCTGCTAACCCACTAACATGTGCAGAGCCAGTCCAGCAGACAGAAGTCCGCTGAGCTGCTCACGCTGAAAGTACCTGCCCCGGGTCTGGAAGTGGACCTGGCTGAACTGGCCATCGGGTATTTTAATTCCCAGTGGGCCTGTAACTTTGGGCCGGTCTGGGCTCGGGACCAGTCGCAATCTGAGCTTAGCTTCCTGCTGCTGACGCCTTTACAAAAAGCCTGCGCCCTCTGCTGGTGCAGTCATGTAATGACCCCAAACAACTAGACCCCAATTATAAGACGACCCCACATTTTTACATTATTTTCAACAAAAAAACCTTGTCTTATATTTGGGACAATACGGTAATAATGCATCAAAGTTAAGATTTTGGATCATCCTTAACAAATCCAAGACTTACTAAAAAAAAAAACAACTCTCCAACCACTAAACATTTATTTTAAGGCAAAGACCTATTTGTGCTTTTTCACAAAAAACTAGTGCCATGTAATCAATCTGGCATTTAAATGGTTAAAATCCTGACAATAATTTAATATTTGATTGTTTAGATTGGGACCGAAGTTGATCAAAAGAACCTTAAAGAGCATATATTAAGTTCTTTTTTTTTTTTTATTCTGATAAAACTCTGTCCAAAAATACTATTTGAAATGTTTATTGAGGGTATTTTGTTTTACAATACATTTTTTTAAACCATTTTTCTAGTCAAAAGTGCCCCTTTTTGCAAAGCTTCTAAAAACGCTTTTTTTTTCATATGTGGACCTGTGACGTCAGCTAAGGGAGCTCCTAGCTAGGTGGCGCTGCTTACAGTGTTGTCAGATGTAGATAAATAAAGTATTTGTAGGATAATTTAACACTCTGTACGATCAATAATCCCATAAATATGATCAATTGAGCCCTTTGTTGTGTGGAGTTTGTGTAACAGATGCTTGTTTTAATCATTGTGTAGATTTTTTAAAGCTAAACTACTTTAACATCTCAGACTGGCACCGCTCTAGTCTGCCAGCTGCCTGCTCGCTGTCGGCGATGAGTTGTTAGTTTTAGGTTAGAGCACTCTTTAATCAAGTCGGTGTGAATTCATTTTAATAAAAAATGCTAAATTATTATGTTTATGAATGCAAATCGCCAGTCTGTCAGGACACTGAGTCAACAACGGGACGGCTTCCTTACCGGTACGGTGACTTCTGTTTGGAGACGAAAAACCCCGGCGGTCCTGGTCTAGTCCAGGACTGGATGTGATGGAGTCCCACATACCGACGAAAAACATTCAGTGTGACTCTAAACATGCGCTGTTACTTCGATCCATTCACCGGAACCGCTGTTAGCACGCAGCAGCTAACAAGAGCTAACCGCTGTTAGCATGCAGCAGCTAACAGGAGCTAACGGGGAGACTTGAGTCTCGTTTCCATGCCAGGTTTGGTACGGTTCGTGGTGGGTCGTAGTTCGGTACCGATCAGCGATTTCATGAGAGCATTTCCTTCAGGTGTCTGACCCTCACCTGGCTGGCGGGGTACAGTAAATCCATGCGGCGATGCTCTCCAGAGGGGCTTCCCGTTCCCAGCGGCTCCCAAGAGGTGCTTCCCAGCGGGGTTTCCAGCCTGACCCGACACTGTTTCGGTCAGCCTCGAACCGTTTAGCTGCATCCTGTGAAACTTTTTATAAACTCTTTCATTTCTTAACAATCCACCTAAACGCAGCTCAATGTTTGGAGCTCTGATGATCAAAACCTGGTGCTAAACGCTGGTATTTTACCCAGACCCAAGTGAGGAGGTGGGTCACGGTCTACAGCTGGACCGACAGGGTACAGCCTTACAGGACTGATTGTTTTTATCTTTTTTTTTTTTTTTATCTTAATAAAATAACTTCTCACTATAGTAATAAAGTAATAAATAACGGCACTCTGGGGGGTTGTTTTGCTCGTCACAAGTAGTGAATAGTGGATCAGTTTTCTATATAGAGAACGAACGGTCTCCCGGCACTGTCGTCACTTCCGGTTTGGTGAAAAAATTGACAATTCTCACAAAAACGAATCCAAGAGCCTAAATAAGCTGAATTTGTGTAAATTTTTATTCAGAAAAAGTTTCTATTATATTTCTCTAAACATTTGTTTAAGGGAGTGTCTAACTTAAAATACGCTCTTTAAAACATAATCAGAAATGTTGTTATGGCAGTTTTTAGAAGTGGACAGCACGTACTTGTACATACCTGTAAACATATAATCACATACCTTCCAGATGCCTTCCAAAGACTCGGTGAGAGAGCGCTTTGCTCTGCTCTTGAACTGCTCCAGCCTACTACTAGTCTGCTGTTGTGTATCCTGAGGAGCCGGAGCTGGATCCTCGAAGACCTATAGACACAGAGAGGACCCAAAGAGATGAAAACACAGAACATCACAGTGAGAAAGAAGAGGTACTCAAAACATTTTCAGCTACTGGGAACATTTAACTTTCCAGTGGAGTTGCACTTTTAACAGCAGATGTAAGATCCTTGGTGTAATATTTTATTCATATAGATCCAACAGAGGTGGCTCAGCCCTGACTAGTGTGAGCTTACAAACATGCAGAATGTGGACTCATCTCAGACAAAAAAACTCTGCTTAGAGCAGTAATTTTACTGTTTGAATTGTATGACCACCTTAAATGCAGATTCAGACTTTAACCAATTTTGATTCATCATTTCAGTCTGTACAAGCTCCAGGTGGCATACAATGATGGGCTGAGGCTGCTGTTAAAGGTACCTCGCTGGAGCAGTGCCAGCCAGCTGTTTATGTATGCTGGGATTCCCACCTGTGCCGCTACACTCCGAAACCTAATGTACGTGTAGACTGAGGGACTCAGAAAATGATATTATTTCTACTTTGTCCACAGCAAAACAAAGCTCGATTCGCTTATTTTCTAACTTATGGAAACACTGGCACTGCTGCTTGTATGTTTGATTAATCTGTGGGATTTTATCTGTTTGTAACTTTTATCCCAATTTTTATGTTTTTAATCTTGTGATGGTCTTATGCTTTTATCCCTTTTATTCTTTTTACCCGTTTACTTTTTTACTATTTTATTCTATGGACCATACTGTGTCTGGAATAAAGCTGATGATGATGATTTGGTTTCTGCACTCTACAAACAGGACTGATGTGCAACAAACGTGCACTAGTCCTGCCTCAAATCTGTTGTGTGAAAAGGGTTAATGTTGACACCAGAAATATAGAATTCAAACAAACTATAAATTGAAAAAGTTGCAGGTAGAGTAGTAGTTTCAGGTGCTTCTAAAGGTGTACACAATGTACCTGTTTGTTGTCTCCTGGTAAACTGTGCTGATGGTTTTTTTGTTTCTCTTCATACATATTCCTCAGAGAGCCCATCACCAACTCGTTTTCTTCCTGATCGCTCTTAGGACGAGCCCTCTGGATACAGAAAAACATTTATTTATATATGTATTATTCACATTAATAATTTATATTTTATCAACTATGGGGAAAATATAATTTATATCAAAACAATCACAAATGTACAACAAACAACATTTAAAACTGAGTATAACAGCTATGTATATTTGATTACTAAATACTTTTTTAATTAACAGAAAGAATTGGGACCAAACTTAATATATTTTTTCTTCTTTTTTACCTTATTTTGCAAAATAGTTTAATAAATAAAGACAGTTATCAAGTGCATGTGTTTTAACCCTAACCCAAGTGTTTCCTGAGTAGCACTGACACAAGGTTTGGGAAATGACTTAATAAAAAACCTGTTCAAATCATAGGAGTGTTTACTGCACAGCTCATAAAAACCTTTCAACTGTTACTGTAATGAACGCACGTCACCTCGCAGAAACATTTAGTGTCATGAACAAAACTATTTCTGATTAACAGGGTAACTAATTATACACAGATAATGAGATCATTCAGTAGTTTTGTAGTTCAGCTGCCTCACCAGCAGGTGTCAGCGGAGTCATACAGTCAAGTTTCTACATTCCTTTCGTGTTTTCAAACTCCTGTAACACCTTTGTGTTACTGTTCAACTTGTTACTAAAGTTATACATTCTAATTGTGAGACTTGCTTAAACAATTTTATGTTCTTCGGGGGAAGACAGTAGAGAAAACAGCTGAAATGAGAAAATGATGAGGTGGCTGAAACATTTAAGTCTCATGTAAAGAAAACTGTGTGTATCCCTGTAAACCCCCATGAAGAACCTGTGAGTCCAGTGTTTTAATCAGCATGAACGTAAACGGCTGATTGACTGGTTGGTTTTATAGTTGTACCTTGTCCTTCAGCTCTAAAAGCAGAACACACACTTTACCATAGTGTTTTCAAAGACTGAAGCTTGTTCGTCATTGTCCAAAGTGGCCAGGTGTTTCTGTAGCTCCAGTTTTATTTTTGATGGGTGCAGACCTGACAAAAAAAAGTTTAATTAAAATTCAATAAAAGTTTGAAAGCTCTTTCAACTTGCACCATAAGTACTATTTGCTACCTTCTATCCTTTCACACAACCTGTGGAGTTGGTGCATGGGGCAGCTGTCACACTGCAGGCTCTGGGTCTTTGCATTCTGCTGCAGGGCTGCCACAGTGAATGCCTGCTTTAAAGTCAGCATGATTTCATCCACCTGAAACAGCAAGACAGTGAGCTTTTAAATCAATCTTTTATCAGTGTTTCTGTGCAGTCAGAGGAGAGCAGGTGCACAGAGTCAAAGATTGGATGATTTAACATTTAATCTTTATAGACTGAAAACAACAGGTGATGCTTTGATGGATTTTAAACTCAGGACAAACTTGACATCTCTTCATTTATAATGCATTCAGAAAAAATACACAAAACCCATCATTCAGACATAAGAGAGTGGGTGTATCTTCTTTGCTTACTTTCATTATTAAAGGTCTGATTGTCGTTATTTTAAAAACAGTTTATTTTCCTTTTAAATTTTAATGAACAAGACTGACAACAAATACACAGGCTGTATCCAATTCTTTTTTTTAAATGCATTTAAGATAAGAGTTTAAAAATCTTGTTTTAGCTGATATATTATTAAGGAAATTTCCTCTAAATGTCTAATTATAACATCACAAAAGCCAGCTCAGTAAGTAATGGTGTCATGTGGGGATGATAGTAAGCAGTATCTACTTTTCTTCAATTAATGGTCCTTGTTGTATTGAACTACAAAATGTGTTTCTTATTCAAATGTCATTCAGGTTTGTCAAAACTTCCAGCAGTGTTCATAACTCTGACATAAACACCAGACTGACCAGGTTTTGATAGCGGTTATTGCTTTTATATAAGGAATAAATACAATGTTTTTAAAGCTGGAAGAGCCTGGCCAATGGCCTGTCTGAATGAACCCCTTCTTCCTGCTTGTTTGTCATAGTAGCTTAGTGTTTTCAAATATTTTAGATTCGATAGTTAAAACAAAAAGAGTTTCATTTCAGTTGTAAAGATGTAATAAAATGTCTGAAGACACGTGAAAAACATACATCAGTGTCTTGTATGTAATAATTATGCTAAGCTCTCCCAAGGAAAAAAAACTTATTTTGCGATGTGAAATATACAAAAATAAATATGATAAAGCATTTAAAATCTGAAGGGATCTTAAAAGCTGATCTTTAAAAACTTGAAAAAACTAAAATTCTGCATCCATACTGTGTTTACGGTCTAATAAACATCCTGATTTTATTTTGTACATATATCTATTTCAATATATTCACACAAATATTCTATACTGAAGCATAAAAGTGGAATTTAAGTTAGATTAATAACCCAATAAAAATTTTGCTATGCTAGAATTGTGCTTTATATCCAGCTTATGAGCTAACTACAGCGATTCAAGATGCTAATTAACCCTCGCATAGCTCATCCCTGCTTAATAAAAAAAGTGGGCATAATAGATGGACTGCTAAATGATTTGTGTTAGGAAATAAAATCCATATTAAGATAATCTCACCAACGATTCATCAGTACACTGGAAGACATAACACACAAAGCGACAGTTTCCACCTTCATCTGTTTCTCTGCATATGAAGCCAAAGTGATCAACATGATGGATTCCCTGGAACATGATGAGGGAGAAAAAGGTTTTATTATAATGAACACAAACTTAAACACACATTGGTATAGAAATCCAGAGCTTCATACCTGGGAACAGAAGGAGATCTCCCTGAAACTCTTTTCTATGGAAACTTTCTTTGTGTCTGGACTAACTAAGAAGATTTGGGACTTCCCCACCTGTAAAACCAAGAAGTACACACAAAAAAAAGAGACACATTTAGGATTATATGCTAAACACGTGCTTGCATATATCTTCTCAGGCTTTAAATCTTTAGTATGTGCTTAGAAAGCTTTATTGGTGAGTAAGAACCAAAAAAAAGTTTACATGTAAAAGTTTCAGTGTTTTTCTGCACTCTATGAGAGGTGTTCGTTTCTTTCCTCCTCTAGGAGTGAGCTAATTTTAGGACAGCTCTGCTTCAGAGACAAACCCAGAAGCAAAAACATTACTTGAGATTCTGATATCCCCAAAATAATAAACAGAACTCATCAATCCATATTAAACCTACAAATTTATTTCTTCTGTGTTCTTGTTAAATATTTACGTAACTATAGCTTTTAAAAGAAAAATGTTCATTAAAGCTGATGGGGAAAAAAAAAAGATGTCACATGAATGAGGTCAGTCTGATGGCTGCAGGATGTGTGATGAGTTAGATGTATCTGCTTAGTAGGAACAGTACCAGGTCTGGTGATTCCTGTGCCAATCATCAATATTTCCTGTCAGGAAAACAAACAGGAACACTTCCTGCTGGCTGAAAGCCACTGAGAGCAATTAAAAGTCAATGAGAGGAGTGTGGCTGTGGTCACTTTGGGCAGCCGTCAGCATTTGCTTGTGCCGAGTCATTACTTCTTCCATGTTTTTGTCCTCCCCTTCTTAATGAAAAATGTGCATCAGGAGTTTTAAAACAGCTACATTCTAAATCAAACCTGTTTCTGGGTTTTAGTCAGGGGGCTCAGCTGAACACTAGCCACAAACACAGACATGCATGTGTGATAACCAGCAAAAAATTAATAATCTCTATGTTCAGGAAAAACAAAAGTGAATTTTTCTCTTTTAGGTAATATGCAGGTTCTCACCACATTATTTTGGCAAATTTAATGTCTAATGCATCACACTGTGAGTAAATAAGCCCCTGATTATATTAATTTCAGGCTCTGTCTGCACATACTACACTTTTATGTCAAAACTGAAGATAAAGCCCATGGTGCATTGAACCTCCTTTCTATTTATCAGTCAGCAGAGGGCAGCATGTGTGGCTGAGAAGAGTGTGAAGGGAAGTCCACTGGAAAATGGCTCTAAAAACACCTCAAGAGGAAACAAGTATGTAGCCCATACAGCACATCCTGCTTTAAAGTGTGACTATCTGGTGATAAACAAGCTCCAAACTAATGAGTAAATAGTTCTGAGTCAGATGTACTGCTGTCATAAATCATGCCTCTACTGTTCTCCAAGTGGAAGATGCTTTTGGTTAAATCTTTAAAACTTGCAACAAGCAGTTTGTTGCTATTAATTTATAAACTGTCACAATCTTTTTCATTATGCATACATTTTTCATGCATAGAAAAAGTAGAACACAATAAAAACAACAGCATATCTGCTTTCAGGGGATAAAATACAAAAATTTAACTGCCACTTAATTCAAAATCCAACTCTACAACTCACACCAAAACACTGACTTTTACATGTTTTCTCATCTTTAAGAGTTATTTAAAATACATTTAAAGAAAAATTTTGCTCATGACATTAATAATTATGAATGACATTACCGTGAACAGCATAGTTCTGTTCTCCTGCAGGCTGGTGGGCTGGACTTTAGTAGAAGAGGTGAGCAGATCTGTAGTGTTGGCATTAGAAATCTCTGGTGAAAGACCATTTTCATCCAGGGCATGCAGGCTGGGGAAGCTGAGGTCTCGCTTGAACAGAATAGGTTGTGTCCTAGAGTTGGCACTCCCTGATGAACCATTACGAACAGAACTACCTCCCAGTCCATTGGACTGGAAGCTTAATGCCCTCCTCAGCCCATCCACCAGTCCCCCACCGTTTCCTCCTTTGTCAGAGGTCCCTGAGCCATGGAGCTGACTGAACTTCTCAATGCACTCATCTATTAAGGCGGGCGGAGCCTTCTTATGAGCAACACTCACTCTGCCACAAAACAGTACCTCAAACTTTTTGGCAAAGGTTGTTGGAGACACTGCAGAAACAGGAGCTGTAGAGTTCGTTGAGGAGCAAATGGATGATTCAGAAGACTCACTTCCTCCAGAGCTGGTTGACGTCTTGCTGGAATCAGAGGTGATGTCATTGCTGCGTGCTGAGCTTTTGCCAGCCTGCCTCAACGTACTGATGATCTCAGGAACCTGAAGCAACAGAGAAACAGTGATAAGATGCCCTTTATTGACTCATTTATTAACTGCAGAGTATTTTAGCTAGGAGTTTACTCCTGTTAAGTTTTTTAACTGTTATACTAAATAAAAGGGGTGAATGGAGAAGAAAATACGATCCTTAAAAATTGCAAACAAAACAAACTTATTTTAAAATGAGAAAAATTTATGCATTCTATAATTGTGACTCAGGGGGAGAGCAAGTCATTTTAAAGATGGTAGAAAGACACTAATTGCAACAACAACCCATCTTCACCCTTTCTTTGTACAGCAGTAACATAATACATTGGCCTACTTTTAGAACATTAGCTGACCTAAAATCACCATACTTCACTTTGCCTCTGTGTACCTTCTAATAATCATCACAGTGCCTTAAAAAGCCTTTGGGTGAGTTAGCACAAAGTAAGACTAATGCTAGCTCATTTCCTCTCTGTGTGTTTGAGTCATCAGCATTTTCTTTCAGTTCCAGTCACAGACAAAATTTCTGAAGTTTTGTTTTGTTTCCCACATTATAATTGTTTGGATACTGTTCTGCTCTAATTTGCTGCTGTTAAATATGTTGGATGCTGGAAGCCTCTTCTCCTTAGCTCACAGTAACGTGTCCACGTCTGTCTCTGCCCTCTCAAAATATAAACCATGTATTTTGTGACCATTATATAAAGGGCATAATGTGAAACAATACACACACTTGAATTATGATACACACTAATACTGCACACCCCTAATCTGCATTTACTCAAGACTTTAATTTTACCAGGATAATGAAGTCACTTTTGACAGCTTTGACAGGATGTTTGCTGTTACAGAGTTCCACTACCTTAATCACACACACACCTGGTATCCTGGCTCGTATTTCATTTGAACAGTGTTAAACCAGCTGATGTGCTTGTTAGGATTACATGGCTGTTTGTTTTATTTGTCAAGTTCGAGAAAGAATATCTATCTAAGCCCTGACTGTAGTGGTTCCAGCCTCTTTATAGTGTTTTGCTCATTCAGAACCATCTTGTCAATAACCGCTTTAAAACATGTCTCCTCTGGTTTAATTTATGATCACATGTGATGAAGGCACATAACCAGAAACAGATGGCTGCTTAAGAAAACACTAGTGAATAAACACAAACTAAACACAAAAGACAAACTGGATAAGATTGCGTTTTAAATAAATGTGGATGACACACCTTACTGTGAGCTAACCTGCCATATGGTTTAGAGTGTGTTATGACTCCCTGGTATAAAGCAGCTTTTGTGACATCGTCTTAAACTGAAAAGAAGCCAAATTAGGACGTTTCGTCACAGAGCAGGCTTTGTACTCACTTGCCTGTTTATTTGATTTCCATCTGACTGAGGCTTTCCTCTACACACTAAGGTTTGTTACCAAATTTCTTCAAGAACATATATTTTTATTTAACAGAAAACTTTATAAAGCAAATTAGACACAATTGAACAATTTAAATATGTATTCTAGTGCAAATGAGTGTGAGAGGACATGCAGTTTTAAAGATCTATAGCATAACTGCAGCTATGTGATTTTTTTAATTTGATGCACCACAAAAGGAATGTCTGAAACCAAACTCTTACACAGCCACAATGTTGCACAACCAACATCATCGTCTAAATAAATGCTAAAACCCACTGTGGGCCATCCAGCTCTAACTGCTGTGCTCACTAAGGAAGGTGTGTAGTACCTTTCTGATGTTATAAATAGCTTCTGTTTTGAGTGTGAAAGGTTGTTCAACCCTCGGTCTCTCTGCCCAGCTGCACACTGAGACTGAATGGACCCAATATGTTTCCTGCTTAAATCAACAAAGAAGATAAATCTGGGTCAGATTCTAGAGCCAAGACTTCCAAATAACACTCAGGGAAAAAACATCAACATCCACAACAAGAAGCAGCGTAAAGACTACCCAAGCCTTTCTTTATTGTATGTGTGTGAGATTGAGCCATCTATAGATCTTTTATTTTCCTATCAATACACTAATTGCTCAAGGTAACTCATCTGATGTAACTGATCAACAGGAAAGACCATCAATATTAATGCTTTGTAAACTTGAGTGAAATGTCATTATTGTTCATTCTGTTTAAAGACATTATTCTAGTGATATAATAAACACACAGACTCTACAGCAGACTCAAAATGCACCAACCAAAATTTTAGGAAATTCCAACTATTGTTACAAAACAATATTATTTCACACTAGACCTGTTTATGGGTTTCACAGAGCATCCCCAAACTCAGCTGTAAACTCTCCAAATGTCAACTCTGACAGACAACCTTAAAGGCCACTTCACACTGGATGCAGCCGCAGCCGCAAGAAAAGTACCCCACACCGGCTGCGGTTTTTTTGCGGAACGTCTCCGGCAGTTTGCCTCCACAGGAGCGCCAAATCTCGGTGGTTCGCGCAATAACAAGTACCGGTATGTGTATAAAAATCAGCTGCTAAACAAAAGCTAGACTCATCTTCTCGTTCTTTTGTTAAGGATTATTTATTCACTTGGTTTGTTCTACAATGGGTAAACACACTCACAGATGCTTTTAAATGATTGTTGGTGGAAAAAAATGTATATAATATCTCTGTTCTATGTATGTATGTTGTCAGGCCATATTCAAGTTAATCAGAAACTGAAGAGAAATATACGTTTTCCGTTAAGTTCTGTCAGATGAGAGTTAAGATTACAGACATCAATTACCTACACCATGACTTTACACAAACACTCACTGATCTTTCTTTGACATGATGGTACCATTGTTTACTGATGATCTAACATTTTAGTGATCACTACAAACAGCTTTAGCATCAGCAGTGACATAAAAATATCTGACAGAGGAGGCTCCCCTTCTAAATAAAACTGTTTTTAAATGCAGTGAGCTGCAGCTTTTTAATACCGGTAATATGAATGAAAAGTGGTAATGTGTACTTGTAAAAAGGACTGGGGTCAATGAACCATTATCCTTCTCCCCAACAACAAACATTCATGGAGAAATTTTTGAGAACTGCTCTATGGCTTTTTCTAGGAAAGAACATGTCTAACATTCCTGCAACAAAGAAAAATCAAGAGAACACAAGTTAAGACAGAAGAAGTTTGCTGCACCTCTGGCAAATTGAGTAAGATGCTCCAGAGTCTATTATTGCAATAAACACATTTTTTCTGCACCAAAAATACACTAACCTTAACAAGTTAATGTATAAACCATAATACATGTATACCAATTGGCCATCAATTCGATAACAAAAAACCTCATATCTGATTGCCATACATGCTTCTCCTATTTTGGCTCATTAAATTTTACTACAATAGCAATGTATCAGCCCAAAGAACAAAAGGGAGGAAGTAGATGAGCTAAGCAGAAGCTCACATGTGATGTCATTAGGGTGAGAAGCATGCTCAGAACTAAATCTCAAGCAAACGTTTACAGACAGGTCTTGCTGTGTCTTGTCTCGGTATGAGGTGTGCTCAATCCAGTTTTTTTTATTACACCAATACATGCCTCACACTGAGACACATGTTGCTTTGTCCTGATTTGTTCTGCACCTATAAGTTATTCTGAGAATGTTCAAATGTAACGAATTGTTTTACCATGATTTAATTTTAAACAGCGGTTTAACAGTGACATTGTATGTCTGTGATATACATTATACTTATGCCACTTGCGTTAAAACATTTTAAGGCTGTGTGAACATTGAACATTGTTAATGCTAGAGGGTCACCAAGGAGATTCCTGGAAAACATACAAATAAAAAGCATGATGTGTGCTTAAAGAGTCAAAGGTCCTGGAATACTTTAGGTCTTGAAGGTTTTATTTTTTTCCCCAACAACAGATTCATCAATCAAAATTTACTGACAAAAAATATTATTTGATTCCAGTCTTTTTCCAAAAAATACCATCTGCTGTGACTCATCAAGACATTTCCACAACAGGTCTGAAGCACATCTTGAGTGACAGGAGAAATGGATGAGGAAATATAAAAGTCTTCTTTTTTTTTTGTTGGAAAACTTAATCTAATCATTTGTTTAATGTCAGGCGTGGATCTTTGACTCTTTCAAACATAGATCACTAGCTGATGCTGCACCTCATTTTAATTAAAAACACAAAATGAAAGTATTTTGGTGTAGATTCTAATTTATCCAGGCGATGGCAATCCTAAGAGTATATATTACAAGGGCAGTTGAACTTCTCTTGTTTGAAGATGCGCCACCTCTCATCCCAACAACAAAAAACAGGAGTAAAGTGACAATGACAGTAAGCAGCTTCCTGAAATAACACAAGGTAAGACAACCCAGCTGCCTTTAGTATAAATACAACAGAGCCAATGAAATGCTCAGTTTTTGTTATTATGAAGTCATGGTAAATCTCATTTTTATGCCACACAAGAGACATACATGTACACACACACGCACACACAATCTTGTTTTTCAAGGTGTTTTACAATATGTAGATGTGACGTGACTGGTGAACTTGGGGTATATTTATATGTTGAACAAGTACATCTGGTAACAGGATTACAGAACATGAAAAAAGTTACAGATGAGTAATAGATGCAGCAGCTGGAAAGTGATTCAGATCTTAGACTCTGACCAACACAAGAATTCATTGTTTTACTAACTTCAGATAAGAAAACTGTGCAAGTCTGTCTTGAATCATTCAGCAGAAAAAAGTTAAACTGTATGTAAAATAAACAAAAAACACTAAGCTATTTTGTAATGACACATTTTGTCATGATCAATAACAAACTTACAGCATTAGCAATGGAACATTTTATTCCATTAAGACCTTTTAAAATAAACTCTGCTTGTGTCAAACTTTGGGGATGACTTCAAAAAAGTCTCATTAAATTCAGCCTCATTTGCTGATTCTCAAACTACTTAGCACACACATCACATTCAGACGCCATGTTTCTCATGTCCTTGACTGAAGTGTCTACTCTGTTGTAATCATGCTAACATGAGAGGACGTGTCGTCTGTTCACTGTCAGACTTTTGTCTCTAATCCTCTGAACTGACCCTTTTCTTTTCCTTCAGCTTTAACTCATGAACTCCCCTAAACACTCAGACAGCTGGGTTTTTATTTTTAGGTCACTCCTTCTTTTTTACCCTCTGTGTGCTCTTTTGTGTTATTCAGTTCTTAAAAAAACATAGTGTATGAGTCCTTTGACTCTCCTGATGTTGATTTTCTGCTGTGTTCCAACAACAGCTTTTCTTTTGGTTGATATCTATTCTAACTGCTCAGCGTGATGTTTGTCATTTACCTCCTGAACTTAAATATTGATTACTTTAATACTTGCTAGTAAATGTCTGATAAAAATGTATTTTTTTGTCATTTCAAATGTGATAAAAGAAATTAAACATTAGAAGTGGTATTGCAATGTCTTAAATTGTATGTACTTTTTAAACATTACACAAATTAAATAATTATTTTGTTTATAAATAAAATAATCTGTGAAGAAATCAGTAATCAAGAGATTCGTTTTTTGATTGCCTAAGGCAATGCATGACATTTCAATCCATTTCTGGGATGAATTCTTGTAAAACTGCTTTTCAGAAATGAAGATAGCCCAAAGCAAGAACACACAGATATTTCTTTGTCTGCCATCATGTGTAATCTGTTTGTGCAGTTCTTGCTGTACTGTAACTCTTTAGCCCTGCTGTAGGGCTTACAGCTGATTTAAAGTTGTATATTTGAGGAGCGCAAAGATGAGGTCATAACTTTCTTGTCTGAGAGCAGCTGCAGCTACAGACATGCAGCACATTTTATCTCACAGTGGAACATTTACATGAGGCTGGATTTAGAAAGAAAAGCATTTGGACAGAATCTGAGGCAGTGACCCATAGATATGGCCTCTCATACTGGAGTGAACACATAAAAATACTTTTGTGTCCCTCAGACAGAAGTACATGGAACTATTTTCTTGCAGAGAGGAAGGAAGTTACACAAAGTGAGACCACAATTAGAGAAGCTGTATTTTGGTGCTATAAAAAACACACACCATGGTTTTTACCAAAAAAGGTAAAAGAGGTCAAAGGTGATAATGATTTAAACAAATTATGCAGTTACTGATAAAATTCATGGGAAGTAACCTAAATCATAAAGTACCCTTTCTAGTTTGGCCTAACACTTTTCAAAAAGGTTTAAAAGTGTAAAAATAATGTTTGGATCATTTAAATTTGATGTAGGACACCATGATTTCTGCGATATGGAAAATGAAAACAGAATCACAGAATTTGGTCATAAAATAATAACAGTCCACTGTCAAAATGCAGAACATGTTTATAAGTAAATGTGAGTAAATTCATAATAGTTTTTTAACCAAAATAAATGTTTTACACTTCATAATGATGTTCATAAAGAATAAGAATAGTCAGGTAATAATCTCTACTGTGTAGCTGCAGAATCCTGTTTGTGTGATGTGACCCATTTAGGTTAAATTCTCCTCCTAAAGAGCAAAGGTCAGCTAAAACTCCACAGTTAGCAAAGATTTAAATTTGATCCAATGCAAAAACTTTAAAGTATGAGAGCTGGAGTTAGTCAAGCAGTTAAACAGTTATTTAAAGTTAAAGACTTTCTGGTGTGTTTTGAAACAAATTGATTAAAACTCATCAAATGTGATATATTTTCTTACTGACATGCCAAGATGTGAATGATCCACTGTATGACTGGACAGTGACACATTAATAATCATCAGAATCCCAGACTAACAGGAACTGCACAGCAACACTGCCTTTGTTACTGTTATTGTTGTAGCCACAAATGGCATGATGCTGAAATAAACTGACAGAGATTCTGGGTTTCTGTTTAATATTTAACATCGCTGCTGTAAACAGGGTTCCTACAGGTTTCTTCAAGTCAAATTCAAGTCTTTTTAAAGACCATTTATATAAAAATTGAATACTGATTTTACTGCCCATTTCACAGGTGTTGACGTAGAAAGAGGAAAAACTAGGGTGAACATTAGCATAGCGTTTCAACTGCTGGTGTTTTGCACTCTCTTGTTTACTGTAGCAATGTCTGGGGGAGGCAAGGCATAAGGATCATACCCAACAGGAGGGGTGAGAGCTCTGAGACGTGTTTGTGTAAAATAGCTAGCTATACCTAGCTTGTTTGAAAATTACATAGTGCAGCTTTAATGCCTTCACACTAATTGTACCTAGCTGAATCCTTTTTTTGCATACGGTACAAAAAGTCTCAAAAACATTGTTCTCCACTGGTTTTAACCAATGACAAAAAGACTTTTTATCACACCACACTTTGTTAAATGTACATTTCCCCATAGGCTAACCCTAGCATGAAATTGGTAGCTAGGTAGTGTAAATAAAATGTTAAAAAACCTAACAGGTGTTGGTCAACCTTTCTTGTGGTCTGCTGACATTTACTTTGATTTTTCGTGCTTCTCCTTGGCTTGTTGCTTGTAGTCCATGTCTGTGTTGTGTTTACCGTCTGTGGTGTCAAATATCTACTTTTAGTGACTGGGGAAAGCTCTACTGGTTCCACCACTCTTTGTTTAAGCTACATTATTTAATCAGAATCATGGTTGACAAATTAAATCTTTAAGGTGAAATGTGATATGAAGTTACATACAGCACATTTTAAGACCCAGATACCAAAATTCAAGACTTTTTCAAGTCTTTTAAAGGTATTATTTCCAAATCCATGAATTCAATGGTTTTAAGACTTTAAGACCCTGTAGAAACCCTGTGTAAAACAAGTATCTGTCTGAGCTCTGCCTATTGCCAGGACTCCACACTGGGATGCTGACCAAACAGAGTAAATAACACAGTAATATTACATGAAAAGGGCTGTAAAATTGTTATGTTCTGCACTGTTGGTGAACATAGTCAGAAAAAATATACAAACTTAAAAACAAAATTAATAAGTTCTTGATTTTGCCTCTTTTGTTTTGCACTCCTGAACAATTTGAACACAGAACTGTGGAGAAATTACCACAAGTGTAATTTACACTGTACCTATTACATCACCTGTACTGAAAACTAACAGAAACCAAGTTAAAAAGTTTCAAGTCTTTGGCTTGAGGCTAAAAAAAAACTAAACATTTACACACAAAATAACTTATTAGCATGGTAGCCTCAAACAGGGCTGAGGTGACTAACCAAGGTTTCACTTGTTATTCTGAGCTAACTAGAGAGTTATAACTTTTGTTCCAATTACTTAAAGCGGCTCTCTGGAGCATTTTTCTCTGTATCAAAGTTTTCTAAATGTTTTAAATGATATTTCAGGTCTAAACTATGATCTATGGGTTGAGTTCCACAACATCTGTCATTCTGATGAAGACCCTCCTTCCTCCTAGAGACCCCTTTCCATTATTTCTTGCCGCTGACATTTTTCAGCCAATGAAATTCAAATTTCTGCATTCTCTCAACATGCACGCGCATCGACCAAACCTGTACCAGTAGGGGGCGCTGTCGTACAGGACGCTTCGTGTGTTTCTCTGTTTGCCGTCTCGTTCACTGAGGACTCACAGCTCATTTCTACTAAAACCTACCCATTTCCCAGCTAAAGATGGATTTATTTTTATTTTTAAACCTTTCACCTCACAGAATGGCAAGGCTTGACAGGATTATGCGTTTATTTTGGTCAGAAAGTTCATCCAGGGCCGAGTCAAGTTCAGCTTCAGAATCCAGCAGCAGCTCTCTGCTAACAGAGCTAATATCAGAAGCAGCAGGGACAGAGAGGGCTCATCAGACCCTCGTAGTGTTGGAGTAAGATTGTGAACTGTGAGTGATTAAACCCTACACACTGAGCTG
Source organism: Callopanchax toddi (assembly GCA_006937965.1). Lineage (NCBI taxonomy): Eukaryota > Metazoa > Chordata > Actinopteri > Cyprinodontiformes > Nothobranchiidae > Callopanchax > Callopanchax toddi. Next base: position 1,632,888 of record SSNR01000117.1, read on the forward strand.
TACAGTTTATGCCCGAAGTATATGCGCAGTGTGCACGCGCGCACACGCGACCGGACGCGCGTGTCGAGATGTTTTGAGGAGGAGCCTTTGGACGTTAAGATTCAAAAACTGCTCTCTTGCTGAAATCCTCCAGACCGTCATCGTATGGATGTGTGTTTACAACCCTAAAATAAATATCTGGAAATATAAACATGCCGTTACACTGCATTTGTACAAAAATAATGTTATGCATACACAGTGACTAAGGAAATTTTGACTTTAACAGCTTCTTTCATTGCAGGAACTACCTGCTGCTACACTTCCTGTAAATAACCTGCTGCAGCTGAGGCATTAAACTTTACCAACACACATGTTGATATCATGCCTGTTTAAATAAAATTAACTAAACACAAAAGTGAAAGGATAAAACATCCAAGCTCACTGTTATCTCTCAGCAGTCTAACAGCACCAAAACCAAAGCTGCTTTCACTGGGAAAAGATGATCTGGTGAGGAGAACACAAAGACTCAAATCTTGTTTGAGCTCAGCATCAGTTGCTGGGTGATTGAAAAGATATCCAGGATGTAGTAAATTCTTACCAGCTACAGACTTGGGTGCAATGCGCCCCTGTCAAGCTGTCACAGAAAAGACCTGGCATGACTTCTTTTGATGAGGAGGAATAGAAAAGCAGCAGCTAAGAGGGAATGGCAACAGACTGGAGAGTTCAGGAGCTTCACCTGTGCAACAGCTGCTTTCAGGTCAACCTCAGACTGAGTAGGAAGCACTTTCAAAGTCTGTAGTCTGGTGACAAGAGTCATAATGAGAATTATACAAAGGAGAACTATAACCTTTATGTCACTGCCATAGAATCTTATAAATCTGCTTTCAGTGACTTCAGCACACATACAAAAACTCCAACATGTTTGTACATTCCTGCAATGTATACATCTAGCTAATGATTAGTGCACATTTTGCTGATGAACAAATTTTGAACATTCATCACACTAAACAGTAAAACCAAAAGGAAAAACAACTAGCTTTACTAAAAGAAAGACTTCAATGTGGTGGGCTTTACATACCGGTTTTTCAAATATGACATTTATATATCTCGATCTACTCAATCTGACACTAAATCATTTGAAGTTTGAAGAACAGCAACATCTTATATGTGAAGAAAACAACAGTTCTATTTAGTTTTCCAATCAAACAATGACAGTACTGTAATATCAGAAATATAAAACTAGTTAAGTACCTAAACATTTATTTGAACTCAGGGCTGTACAGTGCGACATATATGTCGCACGTGCGATTAAAAAAACAGTCTGTGCGACAAACTATTTTTAGACGTAGCACTTGTGCGATCAGGGTTTCCTCTACATGTAATTGATCATGGCACACCGCCACACCGTCAGAATTAACTTAATATATATATATATATATATTAAAAACAATGTCAGGTGGCCTCAGCGGGTCTCCAACCTAGAGCTAGAACGCAGGCGGGGCGCCAGTGCAGAGCATCTTGCCTGGCAGCGCAACGCGCTGCATCTGCTGGCTCGGGCACGTCCTTCGTCTCCGTTTTGATCATCCGACCAGAGCCATTCTGCATTTTGACCCGAGGGCCGCAGCCTGGAGACGACCACGACGTAAACCCCGGCCGCACCCGATGGTTCCATATGGAAAGCCAAAACCGCCTCAGTACGCCACTTTTCTAACCCGTCTGGGTAAGGAATGGCGGAAAAAACGTCGATTTATGTGTCTGGACGACGTAAAAACCGGCGGAAATTTGCCCTGAAACGCCGTATTTTACGTACGGCTAAATAAACGCGTTTTCTCCCGACACTGAACGCCGCTTTTCTCGCCGGTTTGTGACTGTCTCGACGCGTTCAAATGTACACTTTTCCCTAATTTATGCAGAGCCCTCCCCGTGGTGCAGACAACACTAGTTGATTACAGAGTCACTGTGCTGCCAACATACTGCTGTCCTGGAAAGATCTACAGCCAGTCTCTGTTTATACTAATAATAATACCAATAATAATAATATTAATAATAATAAACCAAAGAAAGGAACATCTGCTCTTTCTGAATCTACAGAATACTTTTAACTTTCACTGAAATATAGCTCTGCTCTATTAAAACTAATAGCCTTGAAATCAACAATGTGTTAAGAATATTATTTGTATTGTTTGCACAAAGGCAGAAATGCAGTTAAAATCAGATCTGCATGACTACTTAATGTTTGGCCTCTAGATGACAATATGTGTCACTTCAACAAAGGTGGAATTTCATCCGAGTATGTATTATTATTCATTCCTTATAATTATTATGAGCTCCTGGATATTTTCTGTCTTGTTTCTCCATCATCACACTCCACCCAGAGCTGTCAGATCCTCAGGGCAGCTACTCCAGGATATTCCCAGA
>SSNR01000117.1:1636522-1691468 GCA_006937965.1 Callopanchax toddi
CACACACACACACACACATGATAATACATGAATTTTATTATACTACACTGGTCCAGAGTACAAGTCTGGGAATATCCTGGAGTAGCTGCCCTGAGGATCTGACAGCTCTGGGTGGAGTGTGATGATGGAGAAACAAGACAGAAAATATCCAGGAGCTCATAATAATTATAAGGAATGAATAATAATACATACTCGGATGAAATTCCACCTTTGTTGAAGTGACACATATTGTCATCTAGAGGCCAAACATTAAGTAGTCATGCAGATCTGATTTTAACTGCATTTCTGCCTTTGTGCAAACAATACAAATAATATTCTTAACACATTGTTGATTTCAAGGCTATTAGTTTTAATAGAGCAGAGCTATATTTCAGTGAAAGTTAAAAGTATTCTGTAGATTCAGAAAGAGCAGATGTTCCTTTCTTTGGTTTATTATTATTAATATTATTATTATTGGTATTATTATTAGTATAAACAGAGACTGGCTGTAGATCTTTCCAGGACAGCAGTATGTTGGCAGCACAGTGACTCTGTAATCAACTAGTGTTGTCTGCACCACGGGGAGGGCTCTGCATAAATTAGGGAAAAGTGTACATTTGAACGCGTCGAGACAGTCACAAACCGGCGAGAAAAGCGGCGTTCAGTGTCGGGAGAAAACGCGTTTATTTAGCCGTACGTAAAATACGGCGTTTCAGGGCAAATTTCCGCCGGTTTTTACGTCGTCCAGACACATAAATCGACGTTTTTTCCGCCATTCCTTACCCAGACGGGTTAGAAAAGTGGCGTACTGAGGCGGTTTTGGCTTTCCATAGTTCCATGTCGTTGCGGGCGACCTCCCAACAATCCGGAGTTGCCGTCATGCCGTGGCGCAGCTGGCACAAGATCGCCAGTACTGGAAACACCTAGGCTCAACGCACTGGTGCGGGACGACACCCGACCCTTCGCAGGAGCCGTGATGATGACTTTGAAACAATGTAAAGCATATTAAATATATATAGCCTATATTTGCGCACTTGTATGGATTAAAGTTCTGCGTCGAATCGACTGGCGAGTCTAGCGACGGAGTTCCATCAGTTCTAGCTGTTCGGAAAAAAACTCTTTGACTCTGAAAGTGTCTCTGTGCTTCAGACACATTAAACCAGAGGAACTAATAAATCTGAATGGCCACACTGATGTCTGTTAACGAGTCCACGGTCCGAGTCAGGGGGAGACGAGGCTTCACACCGGAGTCTGACCCCGCTGAACGCAGCTCAGCCACAGGGGCGTATCTAGAACTTTTTTCTTGGGGGGTCCATGCAGGGGCAAAGAAGGGTGGCACAGTAAAAGGTCATTGTATTTAAATTATATTTAAATGCTCTGCAGTCTTGAACTGCAATGGACAGCAGACCAAAGTTTTAATAACATTTATTTACTGAAGTAAAATCTGTTTAGCAAGAACTATGCAGCAGATTCAAAATCAGGAGACAAATGAACATTTTAAAACATCACAGTCTCACTGTACACCATAAAAACTGTCTGCCTGTGAATTTGCTTTCAACATCGAAATTAATAATGATAATAATAATAATAAATTTAACTTATATAGCACTTTATGTTTCACAATCTCAAAGTGCTACAGAGCAGAAGCTTAAAGAGCATATTTTAAGTTAGACACTCCCTTAAACAAATGTTTAGAGAAATATAATAGAAACTTTTTCTGAATAAAAATTTACACAAATTCAGCTTATTTAGGCTCTTGGATTCGTTTTTGTGAGAATTGTCAATTTTTTCACCAAACCGGAAGTGACGACAGTGCCGGGAGACCGTTCGTTCTCTATATAGAAAACTGATCCACTGATAACTACTTGTGACGAGCAAAACAAACCCCCAGAGTGCCGTTATTTTATTATTTTATTACTATAGTGAGAAGTTATTTTGTTAAGATTAAAAAAAAAAAAAGATAAAAACAATCAGTCCTGTAAGGCTGTACCCTGTCGGTCCAGCTGTAGACCGTGACCCACCTCCTCACTTGGGTCTGGGTAAAATACCAGCGTTTAGCACCAGGTTTTTGATCATCAGAGCTCCAAACATTGAGCTGCGTTCAGGTGGATTGTTAAGAAATGAAAGAGTTTATAAAAAGTTTCACAGGATGCAGCTAAACGGTTCGAGGCTGACCGAAACAGTGTCGGGTCAGGCTGGAAACCCCGCTGGGAATCCCCTCTTGGGAGCCGCTGGGAACGGGAAGCCCCTCTGGAGAGCCTCACGGCATGGATTTACTGTACCCCGCCAGCCAGGTGAGGGTCAGACACCTGAAGGAAATGCTCTCATGAAATCGCTGATCGGTACCGAACTACGACCCACCACGAACCGTACCAAACCTGGCATGGAAACGAGACTCAAGTCTCCCCGTTAGCTCCTGTTAGCTGCTGCATGCTAACAGCGGTTAGCTCCTGTTAGCTGCTGCATGCTAACAGCGGTTAGCTCTTGTTAGCTGCTGCGTGCTAACAGCGGTTCCGGTGAATGGATCGAAGTAACGGCGCATGTTTAGAGTCACACTGAATGTTTTTCGTCGGTATGTGGGACTCCATCACATCCAGTCCTGGACTAGACCAGGACCGCCGGGGTTTTTCGTCTCCAAACAGAAGTCACCTTACCGGTAAGGAAGCCGTCCCGTTGTTGACTCAGTGTCCTGACAGACTGGCGATTGGCATTCATAAACATAATAATTTAGCATTTTTTATTAAAATGAATTCACACCGACTTGATTAAAGAGTGCTCTAACCTAAAACTAACAACTCATCGCCGACAGCGAGCAGGCAGCTGGCAGACTAGAGCGGTGCTAGTCTGAGATGTTAAAGTAGTTTAGCTTTAAAAAATCTAACACAATGATTAAAACAAGCATCTGTTACACAAACTCCACACAACAAAGGGCTCAATTGATCATATTTATGGGTTTATTGATCGTACAGAGTGTTAAATTACCCTACAAATACTTTATTTATCTACATCTGACAACACTGTAAGCAGCGCCACCTAGCTAGGAGCTCCCTTAGCTGACGTCACAGGTCCACATATGAAAAAAAAAAGCGTTTTTAGAAGCTTTGCAAAAAGCGGCACTTTTGACTAGAAAAATGGTTTAAAAAAATGTATTGTAAAACAAAATACCCTCAATAAACATTTCAAATAGTATTTTTGGACAGAGTTTTATCAGAATTTAAAAAAAAAAAAGAACTTAATATATGCTCTTTAAAATAGATGAGTCAAAGTTCATAAAATAAGTAATATAAAGTAGAATTAGAACAGTTTCTGCATTTTATTAATAAATCAAAGATTATAACAGCTGAAAACATCTGTTTTTGTGGTTTTGTGCACAAATTTCTCAGCTCACACTCTGAAAAAAATCTACATTAATTTGAATGAATAAATGTTCTTCTTGAAATTACATTGACATATAAACATGTTTGAAGATATTTCTTGTTATTGTGTTTTCACAATTAGCACTTTCTCAGTGTGTTAAAACGATGGGTACTAATTTTGGCTTTAGAGATTGTAGCTGAATTTTTATGCTGGTGCTACAACTTTTTGTTCTGTGCTACAAAACCTGCAACCTTTGTAGCACCAGTGCTATGAGCTAAAAAATTTAACGTACAGCCCTGGAACTCATTATATATATATATGAATAAAAGAACAAAATTTAAAAAGGCCAAAGTTTCACCAAAAATCACATACCCTTCAGCTAGAAATGTACCTAGATATTGTTCCTAAGCATAAAAGGCATTTTATTAGCATGTGGCTAAATACAGCATTCAGGGAAAACACTGGGATTTACAGAAAAACGTCACTAAAAAGCAAATGATGCAACAGACGACCTAGAAAATCAACAACCATAATGAGACGACTGAAAATCCCCTTGTCTACTTTCCAGTCATGTGTCTGAATCTTGTGCCTTTGGGAGCAAATCCAAGTTCAAAGTTCAGTGTATTTTTACCAGAAGAGAAGGATTGCTAATAAAGTGACTCAGAACAAAGAAAACAAATTTTAAAAAGTAATGATGCAGAAAATGTCCTTGATTTTTAAATACCATAATTAATTCAAACTATATGCCATTTTCCAACAATCCAAAAGAACAGAAAAAAATTTTTTTTGACCACAAGCAAGGAAATAAAACCTCTGTTATTTTATCTTGAAACTCTAAAGGGGTGGCTGTGTTAAGTTTCATATTAAGATGATTAGTGAGAGCAGTCACTTAGAATAAACAGAGGCAGATAAGAAACTGACAGGGGCTATCAGATAAAAAGGAGAGAGAAACAGGAAGGTGCCTCCAGTTTAGTAGCTTGTTTAGTCACATGTCACACGCTGGTCACATGAGGCGAGATAGGGAAAAGTCTGAGAGACCAAAGAGTCACAGGAGGAAAAAACGGGAGTAGCGATCCAATTTACTTTTAACAATTCTGGGTAATCATTGCCCACATATGTACACTAAAGTTTCTCTGTTGGAAAAATTAAATGCTGTCTACAAGACTTTAGCAGAAATCAGGTTTTTTGTGATGTATACCAATAGCTCCTTATACAATGATGAGCAACACAAACATTATCTACACACAAGTTGAAACATCACTACACAGCAAAAAACAGATGAGGTCCTCAGTTGTAGCATGTGTGAGACATAATAAAGAAGAAGTCATAACTTGATACAGACTGTGTGACAAACACATTTTAGAAAAAACACTTCCTCCTGCTCCAGAGGTGAAGTTCTGGCATGATTACAGTAGCCTGCTGTGAGGTGATATTGCTATGACTCACTCCCAACAATCTCACCCGTAGACCTACATTTGGTTGGTGTCTGCAGTATCCAAGCTTACCAGATTTTTATGTCTTCATTTCTACAAGAGCTCAGACAACCATAAACCACAAATGAGTAGAACTACAAGCTTCTAAACCACCAAAACCAGCAGCTTCAAGAGAATCATGTTGAGGAAAGAAAAAATGGTTGTTTAAAAATAGAGCTGTTTATTATTTTGATAAAAAAGGTAACACTATGATGTACAGTATTCCATTTAAATAGATAAAAATAAGGAATATTGTGAGAAGGCTATTTTAGAAATAACTGAAAGACTGTAATAATGGTTCTAAATTTGCTTAATATATTTTTGAACGATTATTTCAGCCCAGGGCAAGGTTTGTCTGTTCCTTATTAGTGTTACTATGTGTACAACCAATATACATTATTTGCAGCCACGGAAAACCATGTTTTCTAAATAAAAAATATCAAAAGGTTGTATCCAAGAAGGCATAAAACTGAGTTAATATCAGCTATCACACAGACTTCTATTATAAAATTAGATGAGTAATAAAATCTGCTTAGTTTCCACTGAAACCCATTTAAAAAGTTAAATATATAAATAGAATGATGACTTTGATTTAATTTGTACTTCTGGACATGTCTAGCAAAGTGATTTGTGTAAATGTGCACAAATTATTGTAAATGGCAAATAATAAAAAATTAAGACACACACAAAAAAAATAAAATAAAAATCATTCCACGATCAGAATCTGCTACTATTTATGATTCGTTTAATCAGTGATCAGTAAACCTGTAACTCATAGAATGTTTTTTTTCTTCTTTTTGTTCAGTGACACCATTTCAAAGCAGAAATCAAAAATCAGATTTTTTTATGGTAGGTGAACTCACTTAACACCACTCCATACTGGCAATAACAGTGGAAGTGTTAATTTCCAGAATCATACATTTAAAGTTAATCAGAAATTGAAAGCAAACAAAAATGATAAACATGTAACATGTTAAAGTTATAAACTAGAATTGGACAAAAAAAGATATCAGCAGATCAGATATGTACAAAACTCTGAAACTGGTATTGGCTCTAAAAGAATGGAAATCTTCATTCATAAATAAGTGATGTTCCTTTGAGTTTTCAAAGACTTCACAAAATAAATAGATGCCAGTTTTCCGAGTTGAATTAAAGACTGATCAGAAACTGATTAGATCCAGAACTCAAGATAAATCTGTTACCCTACCAGCATCCAAAACCCAAATCCCAAGTTTTAGGACAATTTTAAATACTGAAATTACCACAGCTAAAGTTAAAATATACCCATACATTTCACTATTATTTGCTAAAGATAAAATACAATCGAGAGTTCCATTAGTCTTTTCCATGGACATCTACACATCTAAAACAATACAAAAATATGTCCACAAATCGTATCTTAAGTTGTAACTTTTGAGTAAATATGACTAAAACATAAGTTTTTACAATACACGACCTTTCAAAACTGCCCTCGAATGTAGACTAGCCCAGAAAAAACAAACAGTTCAACAACAAACAGTATTTCACACCCAAATGTAGAGCAGCGTAATTTGACCTGTTTCATCCAAACCAAATATAAACTAACCAGTCGTATTAGTAATAGTCATATCTGCTCTAAAAACAAAGCCTGAACGTCACGTAAAATGCAAACTAAATGACAATAATTAATCCAAATACCACTAGCTATAACGTCAAGGGTGTCAGTAGTTTTAAATAACAAATAACTATCCTACGTTACGTCATTTTTCCTTCAGGAATCGTGTCATAAGTCGTGTTGTTGAGGTTTTTTACCATTAATTTGCTCTAATTTGACTGGTCACTGCTTCAGGTAGCTAACTGTCCTCTTAGCATGGCAGGCGAACAAAACAGCTCATTAACTTTACTTACATCTTTCTGTTCTTGTTTAATGTTGAACAAGTTGAGTCGCTGGAATCGCGCTTTCATCCCATCCGCCATAAATTTTACTAAACCCGAGGTATCTCAGCGTCTACTCCTCCGTAACGTATTTGTTACGGTAAGGGGAACTTCAATATCATATCTATGGAAAGTTCGCTTTCCTCCCTCAAACTGAGGAAGATCATGCGGCTTGGTGTCAAGCTCGTCAACATGGGATTCGAAGCATATCCGGTTTTACACTTTCAAAATAACACCAATTTGCACCTTTTACAAGGTCTACAAACGAGGCCTAATATTATTTTGAAGGTATTTATGTAACTTCCGTCTTTTCCCACGTTAATTTAGGTTATCTCAATCCTCCAATGCCTTTCGAGACTGGGTTGGACACAGTTCCTGTCCCGGAGTACTCAAAATTTTAGGCGGTATTGGAATTACCGTTGCCTCCGGAGGGATTATATCCGTTTTCATCGTCGGTATGCGTGAAAATAAACAGCATTTCCTGTCTGCTGGCTGACCAGACTCAATCAGACAGGAACGAATGTCCTTCAGGCAGAATTCCTAAACGAAATCTACAGATGAGAAATTAACCTCTAGAGCAAAATTCTCCTGACGATTTAATGTCAAAGTCGTTTATCAAGATTTGTGTGCACATTTTAGTTTTCTATAGTTTACTACAATGCAACACTTTTTAAAAGTTTGTGGTGCAAATTACAGTTAAAACATCTCATGAGAGATGACAGAGAAAAGAAAACCGTCTCTCAATAAAATTTACATTTTTTATTTAAATTAAATGTTTCTTAGTTTATAAAATACACGCATCTGGTTTTCTTGCACAAATGTGGCACAAAAATTATAATTCTGACTTCTAAGTAGTTTATGCCTAAAAAGTAAACAAACCTTTTCATGGATCTGTACTGATAACCTTGTTCAAGGCCACTGTACATGGCCCACCTATGGACTAACTACAAGAAATATAGTCTGCACAGGTTGCAGATTGCATATAATGATGCTCTGCGTTTGCTATTGTGGAAACCTAGATGGGCGAGTGGAAGTGAGACATTTGTAAATGCGAGGATAAGCACCCTACAAGCTGCCTTAAAAAACCGTATGCATAAATTTATCTGTAGGCTGAACAAATCCAAAAATGTGATTGTTGTTCTTTTGACCAATACTTGGTTTAGTGCAGTAGCTTCCAGTCAAATATGTGGAAACACTGATACAGCAACAGCAGTCTTTTTTTTTTTCTAAAGAGCAGTGAGTTACACTCTTTAATATTATTATTTTATTGTTTTACTACTATTATCTTTTTTAATTTTTTACTTTTACATTCTTTTCCCCCTTGTTTTTTGTCATTATTGTTCTGTTTCTTATATTTTGGAATGTTGTATTGTGCTTCCTTTACATTTCCTGTGCAATTTCATTGTTGCTACATGTGAGATTGGACTACAAGTCCAGAATATAGGATACTTGCACTGCTCTGATAATGATTCAGTTGACTTAATTTGCTAATTTCAATTATCAGTATGGCATACAATCAAACTGATTGCTGTTCTATTTGATGAAAATAAAATAAACTATATAATCTAGCATAACTTCTTAGACTTTTGTTCAACACATACAGTAAAGAAGACTGCACATATATTGTAGATGACTTCACAAAAGATGCACAATACATTTAAAAAATACTATTATCTTCGGCTGTAGTATTTAAGTATGCAAGAAAAAAATGCCAATAAAACGGACTTCTGCAACAAACAAGTTTCTCTGAAAACTTTGACCTGATGTACTGTAAACTTTATGCATTGAATGGTGACACCCAGTGGTTGGTTTGGTTTTAACCTCTCCAGCTCAAGGGGAATGCCAGTTTTCCCTTGAGATTGTTTTTACCTCCAGAGACAGAAGTTTCTTTTTACGACTGCCTAAATTTAGACCTGACCAGTTTTTCCCATAAAGTATATTTTTACAAAAAAAATCATCATACAATACAATGCAATAGCACTAGTTATAAGGCTGCTAACGTAACAAAAAGTAAACAAAATCCAGACATCTTAAAATCAAAATTTGTCACACTTTTAGTTTTTAACCACTTTAGAGTTTCAATTAATTCTCATGCTAAATTTGAGCCACTTTGAAAAATAAAACTCTCATGTAACTTTACAGTTTCAAACCAAAATCAAGACTTTCATTATGACAAACCAGGTGAAACACATTACAAAATCTAATAAACACTAGTAGCAGCCACAGGCTTCTTTCAAACAGCTGTTTGATGCTCTAAAAATATTAACTACAAAGGAAGCAATAACAGCAGCAAAGCTTTCTCATGTAGACATTTGTTCAGTTTGTAATGTTTTTAAGAATTAGCAACAATTGAAGTTTGACAAATCAAGTAAATATCATATAGGAATAAAAACAAAAACATGGTTGACTTTCAAAAGTTTTATGGTCCAGCGAACTCATAGTTCTACCTCCCAACTAGCTAACAAATATAAAAACTGAACTTTCATACAAGAGACTCATTGCAAAGATTAACTTGTAAAGTTTAAAAATTACCTCTAAACCAGACATACTTTGAAAACAATCATTTTTTTAAATGGTAAACTAAACCTTTTGGCTGTAATGAGTCAAAAGTATGTTTGGATGTATAAGGTGCATAGAAAGAAAAGAATAATGGTGTGCCTGTGACTGCACCTTCCAGTTGAGAGAAATGTGTGATTCAAACATTCCTGAGCAGAGTGTGATCTGGTGTGTTTGTGTTGAGCTGGCCGTTCACACACTACAATTCTAGCTTGCTTCTTCAGGTGACGAGATCTTAATCAGTTTTTTTATAAACTCCATCCATCCACAGCTAAGACAATTATTCACACCTTTGTTTCTTTCAGATTTAAATAGAGAACATTCTAATTTCCAGCTTTCCACATGCTTGTACTACAAATATTAAATGGTGGATGTTTAAATTAAAACCAAAAAAACATGTTTAGCTTTTCTTTGTTTATTAGATTGTGCATACACTTCATGCCTTTCAATGTCTTAAATGTTATAATCCGTCCTATAGTTTTCAGTCTCAAAATAGAGGGCTGCTCTGTTTGTCTTCTTGGGAATTATAGACCATGAGCCATTCTGGTCCACTTGCTATTGTGGGATAACCTCCCAGCTGACAGTCAAAGCTTTAAAGCCCACTAGCTTGCCAATCACTCCCCTAGTCCTACATCAGGGACCTTCATATTCTTACTCACCCAGCAGGTCCCTGAGGTCTGGTGACCACAGCCTTCTGACTGTGTAGCACACCAGGCTAAAAACCAAAGGTGGCAACGTTTTTGCTGCTGTGGTCCCCAGACTATGGAGCTCCCTCCTCCTGAGCCTGAGATCAGTTGACTGACAGAAGCAATTCAAAACCCATCTATTAAAACTAGCTTTTCATGAACTCCTATAAATTGACCATGTGATTCATTGTCTACTTTTTTGTTTATTATCCTGTAAAAAAAAAAATCACTATGTGAAGATTGCTATGGTCTTGTCTATTTGTACCAGTAAAGCACCTTGTGATTGCTATCTAGAGAAGGGCTATATAAATAAAACTTATTTTTCTTCCTCCATTTTGAGGGTCTTTAGGATATTTGTTGTCCTGGTCCACCCGAAAGATGTTTTGGTCACATTCTTGAAGGTGTGTGTTACTGTGAAATTATCTGGGGTTCAGATTCAGAACTGAAGTGTGGATGATGGAGACCTGAAACTTCTGGCATCTTCATCTGTTAAATGTAATTTTTCTCTTCTGTGAAAGATGGCCTTTTATTTCTCTCATGCCATCAATTTTCTCTGTCAGAAATATGATTATCCCTGTCCTCACAGGAGTGTCCCTCGTCCTTGAGATGCAAGTGGACAGCAGAGTCTTGACCTGAAGGGTTGTCTCTCCTGTGTTGTGCCATGTGTTTGTGTAGTTGTTGTTTGGCTTCCCCTAATATGAAGGTTTGAACACTCCTCACTGCACTGAGCCAAATACATAGCACCACTCCAGCTTCCTTTGTGACTCCCTCTTTGTGTACTGGTATATATAAAAACATTATATCATGAAAAAGTTACTAATTTTTGTCACTCATTTCAAAAAGTAAAACTTATACATTTATCATAATGAGAGACAGGATGACTTGTTAGTATTAGTGTCTGTATTCATGCTTGGGTGGGTTTTTGTATTGTGGTGGGTTTTTACAGACTTTTATGCCAGATAATGTTGAGTATATCTGGCAACTCAGAGCAGTTTACAGACCGGGGAAGCAAGATGGTGACATTTGTCACATTAGTTGGCAGAAAATGACCCGGAAATGTTGCAAATCTGATTGTATTCACTCTCCTTCGGTAGCGATGGCTCCGTGGGGTTTGAACGGTCAAACAGGGTTCTCAATTACAAACATGAAAGGGCCACATGGAGTTCCACAAACGGTCTCGCGGTCTGGGAGCTGCGGGGTGGTCACTGCGCTCCACCACATGTACGCGACTCAGGGGGAGGGGGTGTGTTCCGCACCCACAACAGCAACCTTGACTTGCACGACCCAGTCCTCAGTCCGGGGTGCATGTGTGTGTATGTGTATCCCCAGCCAATGGTACTGACACTGGAGCGCAGACATGCACCCTCCACCCCTGGGTTAAAAGTTCTTACTCTCTGATGAGGTCTGACAGAAAATAATTGAGAACCACTGTCTTATAATAATTGTCTAATAAAATTAAAAAATCTGATAACAGACAGCGCTGCCTAATCATTGCATTTATAATTAGTAACCTGAATGTGTGTGTGAGAGTCAGAGTATCAGAGCTGCTGCAACAGGTGGTCAAGCGCGACATCATCACCACATTTTTCACAGGGCCAAAGCGACAGCTATAATAACAAACATGCACATCAACTTCACAACAAAACAGGTTACAGGAAGTGGTTACCATGGTAACGCGGTTTCATTTCCTGCCTGGGTGATGTTTGCTTGCTAATTTTCCCAGAGCCAAGAAAGCCCACAGACACCATAACATGAATTATCCGTGCTTGTACTGAAGTACAGATTATCTGCATGCATCTGCCTCAGTGTGCGCTCAGTGATATTTACAGTACACTCCACAGCACATGGAGGCTGGGAGTATATTTAAAGCGTGCAGATATTTTGTTATGCAAGTCCACGTGTCATGTGAGGCCCAAGAAAGGTACAGAGGTTAAGGTTGTACTGGCATTTAGCATTCTGACTTTGTTTAGTTCAGATCTAATATCCCTCATTGTTTTTGGTATGTTGGGATGCTATCGAATGTCTCTGACCCGACTCAGACAGCAGCTGCAATTCTGCTGCTCACAGAAAGGCTTTTGGAAATGCACGTCAGGTGGAGGATTAGAGGTCAGGGTGTGTTAATATAAACAGTGTGAGCTGGTGTTGATGACAGGATTAAAATTGTGATGGGCTGCAGCGGGACGTCATGTTAAATTCTGATACACTCATGCTGATTGCTCAGCCAGCGTTTTGTCATCCATATAAATATAGAGAAGATAACTACTGCTGGCCTGACCCCTGTTCCTCATTCTCATCTTCATCTGACAGATCATTTCTGTTTCATATAATCTAGACATTTATAGCTTGAGCTGATGTGTTTATGATTAACATACAGTTGTTATGAGATTGCTCCCATTGATTTACAGTAGAAACACACACGTATATATAACTAAATACAGTATGTTTGTGTGTGTAGATATGCCTTATGATGTGACAGTAATGTGACAGCTCTGGGAGGTCAATAAGTTCTTTGAAATATCTGTTCTGCCTCAGGAAAATTCCTAGAATAGTGCTCGTTTATTTATTTAGTTGGTTATTTTAACATGTGAAAAAATAAATCCCAATAAAACAAATATCCCAAAACAAAATGATGTAAGCGGAACCCTGCCTTTTGTATGCTAACCTTTGTACACATAATCAAAATTCTAAAATAAAAATACAATAGTTTTCTGAAATCAGCATATTACAATGCATATTTTAAAATATTAGCAGACCTAGATTACTACTATATAATCTATAGGGCAGTGGTGCTAAAAGTTTAAAGATGTAAATGCTTCCCGTCTCTCTTGTAGTTTTTATACCCAGATCTTGTTAGTTTTGTACAGCAGCAGCTTTTCTTCTCGAGGTCTACCATCAGTGATTATGATTCACATGCAGCTGGTGGTTTCTCTTTGCCAACATGGAGAGTTTAACACTCATACGCCAACACGCAGCCTGACAAGAAAACCCAAGCTGCTCAGAGCAGATCTGAAAAGAATATTCATAGATTGACTGAAAATAGGATGGCCATTTCTAAACTACATAAGATTCCATGATTATTTGTGTTTGTAAATAGATTATTTGTGGGTGTTGCCCGTTTGAAGTCTGGAAGACTCAAAGCATTTCCCTCCAGCTGAGAGAAAACTGGCTCAGGATAAAATACACACAGGTCTGATTTAAAATGAAGACTGCTGAGATTTGATTATCATGGTTTATAAGTTTTGTGTAGAATTTTAAGTCTCTTTATTTCATGATTTTGCTGCTTATATTTTCCCTCCCCTCACACCCAGCCTCCAGCCTTACTACCATTCAGCTGTTGTTGGTCAACACAGCCCCATTTGTTTTGCTCCCTGCTGAATGACTGTCATTATCATCAGCTCAGTTCCTGTCCTAACATGCCATTACAGTCTGTTATTTATAGACTTACTATTGTTTACCTGCTCCTGCAGCTCATTGCTTTCTTAACTCCAGTAGGTCAATAACGCAGTTTGTTTTTCACCTGCTGATTCCTACTCAGCCAATTATTTGGGTTCTTTTTCACCATGTAGGATGACAGAAGGAAATATAACATCTCCTATTCAGACTCAAATAAAGATTTATTCTGAAACTGAATCACTGCTTCTGTGCTTATTTCAGAGAACCTTAAAGTGATAATATGCAACTTTTTCATATTTTTAAATCTTTTCCTTGAGCCAGTCTGTGCTAATATGACCCTTTACAAAGTTAATGAAAAGTCACTTAGCCCCATCTGGTGATTACAGCCGGAAAACCACGATTGCAAGATCTCCGTCGCCGTCCCGGTACCCAGGAAGTCACGTGTCTCACGAGGGTTAGGCTAACCCAAAGTGGCTAGCTGTTATGCTAGCGCTGGAGTGTTTTTAGCTCATAATTCCTGCTTTTTTTTCCCCAATCTCTCCCTGCTTGAACACAGCTGATTTCGTTGAAAGAGTAAATAACCGCTCCTGTAGAAAGCTATGAAGTCTGAGGAGACATTTCAACAGGTAGATATTGGCGTTTAGAAGCTGAAACGATCTGGTAACTTGTTTAATGCAGTAATTTAAAACGGACACCAGAGGGAGCCCAAAACAAGCAAAACTGCATATTATCACTTTAAGATATACTAAACCTCTGGTCTCATTTTCTTGATTTTACACCCAGTTATTGTCTCCAAACAATAAAATATACTTCAAATGACAAAAGAAAATTGCGGGTCATAACCAGATGCATGTCTGAAAACTCAAGACTGGCACAGAAAGTAATTTAGAAAACATATTTTTGAGGTTTGCTTTTTGTATTCATTCCTACCTTGGTGCAGTCCAGGCACTGGAAGACATAGCAGGCACACTTCAGCGTGTCTCTCACCAAGCAGGCAAAGATGCTGGGCTCCTGGCTATTGTGGATCAACTTGGTCACTTGGTGAGGACGGCACTCAAACAGTACGGTGTGTGTCAGAGGGTCCCAGAGACTTTGCTCTCCCATGGCGGACACACACCGTACCCAGGATATGGACACATACAGAAACACTGTTTTACTACATGAAAGAGGATCCAACTGACCCTCTCCAGGACCTGGGTCCTTCGCCGCAGACCTGCAGATTTCTGCCACCACCCAAGGCAGCATGGCCATGGTGGTCAGGTAGTGAACTGGTCTAAAACCAACCATTGTCAGTCTGTATCTGATCTCCCCCTCATCCATCTGTCCCCTCCATGTTGAGCTTCTCTCCCGAGCACCAGGACATTTCTGGAGACTCTGAGGGGAAGCGGTGAGACGTGAAAGAGACGGACAGGAGTGGTGGTTTGGGGTTAGAGTATGACTGGGTTTTTCAGACCTCTGGGCTTCACCTCCCTTTGGCTTCACTTCAAAGAACAGTCCCTCCATGGTTTCTGAGACCAGAACCAGACGTATGCCTCTACTTCACCTGCAATACATAAAACCAATCACCTCAAGGTCAACCAGGCTTAAACTCTAACTGAATATTTATTTATACTCAAACCTGCCACTTCATTAGGTACATATGTTCTTATGCGTAACACAAATAACTAATCAGCCATTCGAATGATAGCAACTTGATGCATTTAGACAAGTAGATGTAGAGATGAACTGTTGAAGTTGACACTGGCCATCAGACTGAGGAAGAAAAAAGATTTAAGTGACTTTGAACGTGACATCATGGTTATTAGTGCCAGATGGGCTGGTCCATTTCAGAAACTGATGATTCTATTGGGATTTTCACCCACACAATTCACACAGGACCACCAGAACTGGACAATACATGATTTTGGGAAGACTTTTTTTTTTTGCCTGTTCTGATGAGTCTTTCAGCTGCAACATTCAGATGTTTGAATCAGAATTTGGCTTCAACAAGAAGGAAGCATGCACTCATGGTTCAGACTGCTGGTGGTCTAATGGTATAGAGATATTCTTGGTTCACTTTAGGTCCCTTAGGTATTGCTGCTGACCACGTCCATATGACCCATCTTCTGATGACTACTTCCAGTAGGATAATGCTCCATGTCGAAGTTCAGATCATCTCAAACTAGTTCCTTGAACATGACCTATGAGGTTACTGGACTCCATCATGTAAATTTGAACCAAAATATCAGGAATGTTTCCAAAACCTAGATGGGTAAATGGAGTCCAACCCGGTATTACTAAGGTGTACCTAATAAAGTGGCTGGTGAGTGTATAAAGGCAAACTTTTTATTAGTTTAGTTTTCCCAGTACACTAAATCATCTGAATGCCTTTTATAGTCTTAAAGACAAACACACACAGGACAGGTATATTGTGAAAATTATAAATAAGTCTGCTGAGAATTCCGGCTTCGTCTATAAAATTTAGACATGATTCATTTTGAGGTTTGAATGAGAGTAAAAACATTATGATAAACATGAATAGTGGGACGTGATAGGTCTCTTTCTGGAGATAAACAGATTCTAACATCCTTATAACAGAGACGTTCACATGAAAGGAGAGCGGCTGATTACCCACCTCATGCTCGGTGACCTTGTGATATTTTAAATGTCCAATTTCAATCTTCAGCGATAGACTGGGTCGAGGACATCAAACGGAAGTGGGGGCGGATGTCCCGTTTCACCTTCTTTAAAGGTTCAAGCTCGGAGCAGCACGCGACTGAACCCGACACAATCCAAACCGCGCAAAAATGGATAGAAAAACAAGAAAGTGCGCAGCCGAGAAGTTGAGCCGCTGAGAATGATTTCATCTCCTCCTCCTCCTGTTTCAGGCTTACCTGTTAGTCCCCTCCTGTTCTCACACACACAGCAGAGAGAGAGAGAGAGACCTTTCCAGCTCTCTCTTCTCCTGGCCTGAGTTAAATATAGCAGACAGGGCCAGCATAGCCGACCGCCCTCCTCTGCATGGTGAGTGCGTGCTGCCCGCGTGCGCTTCCGGATGATGATGGGGGGGGGGGGGGGGGGGGGGGGGGGGGGGGGCTTCTGCACACCTGTTATCAATTAGTAATCACACATAGGCATTAATTACCCCTGTATTAATAATCAGTTATTCATCTTTAAAAGAAAACTTTTATTGCAAAAAATAAAAGGCTTACAAGCACAATATTTCACTCCTCGGACATAAAATGGTATCAGTAAGCATCAGTCCCATCACCCTAAAGAGTAACTGTAAAGGAACGAACAGTGGGTATATCAGAATTAACAATGTCTCCACCTGGTGGTGCTCTAGTTTCATACACACTTAAAACTCATCTCACCATCACCTTACCATACCACAGTAAGATGTCACATCGTTAAAGTCTGGAATATATGCACTACTGCACAGAATATTTATAATTTTCTTAATAAAAAAACAACATAAAATCACTCAGAACTGGAAATATAACAAACAGGATATACAGATATTAACAATTTGAAATTATAATCATAATGGAAACCATGACACTCTGATTAGATTTCCCCTCCGTGCTTCCTGGAACATTTCTGGACACTGGGCTGCTGGCCGTTCCATTACAGCCTAAATTCAGCTGACTAGGGCCAATTTCATTTAACAAGACAATGACCCAAAATACTCCTTCAAATGTGCCAGCAGTATCTAAATAAGCAGTGTGGCCCCCAGAGTCCACTGAGATGCTGCAGGAAGCGTGGGGTGAAAACTCATCAGGTTACCTTTAAAACTGTTAGCTAGAATTCCTGAGGTCTGCCAGGCTGCAACAGCTGCAAGGGGTGTTTTCTGGGTGATGGCATCAAGTCTTGAAGAATTTCCAATAAAACCTTAATTTTCAACTCTGACAATGTCTGCATGTCCTGTTTATTTATATTTCCCATTCTGACTCATTTGATGTGTTTTCATGGAAAATTTCCAAGTGATCCCAAACATTTGACTGGTAGTGTACACAACACACCAACGATGTATCTGAGAAAAGAAGGTATAACACACTCCATCTCTGTATGTTGAAGGAAAATCTTTATTAGACAGGAGGCTTTATTCAGTAAAGCCTTTCTCAAGATCAGCCATTTATGGTAATGAACATCTTTTAATGGCCAACACTTTATACAACTACAGTGATTTTACTGATCGCCTTATCAAAGGTTGTAAAGTAGATTTTCATTAGGTTTTATTTTTTAAATGCAGCTTGGCATCTATCAATCAAAATACTTTATTAATCCCAGAGAGAAATTAGATATTGTGATGTCAGATTGTGTTATGATGCTCAATATAATCTGATTAAAACTTTTCTACATATTCTATAGGTATATTTTGAGAAGTATTTGTGTATTTATGTAGTACTTACCATTTTTATATTGTTGTAAATAGTAGTGAGGTTTTTTTTTTTTATGAATTATACTATAATTATTTGTGAGATTGAAGGCATTTGGATGGAGGTAATTCATTCATCTTAGAAAAGTTGGGTTTATAAGATGTTAAGAATTTTTTGCTGATCTTGAGACACAATTTATATTAAAGGTTTACTTTCACATATAGTACTACACTTGTGAAATATTTTTACATGTTTAAAGTTTAACAGTGCTTTTACTACAACCAGCTGAAGCTAGAACAGTTTTAACTGTTTATATTATCAGCAGTGCAGTTGCTGCTTAAAGATCTCATATTATGCACTTCATATCCACTCTGAATCATTTCTTTTACATCTCAATAACATAGAAAAGCTTTGCATTGGTCAAAATGGCCCCTACTTTAAGTGCAGCTGTTCTTCCACCTCTCATTCAGCCTTCTGAAGCAAAACTTTAATTTCAAATGGGCGGGACAGTTGGGGAGCTAAGCCCCGTCCATCTCTCTTCTCTGCGTGTGTTCGCGAAACGTCGGTGGGTCTTCAGGGGCTCAGATGAAGGGAGTAAAACAAAAGACTTTTGTGCTCCTTGATGCAACCATCTACGAAAGCATCTGCCGTGCTTTGCTCATAGCTTCGTCATAACGGTTTGCTAACGTTTGCGAGGATGCGCGCTCTGGTGGTTTTTAAAGGGAAATTGGCTCTTTCCTCTAGAGAGGAGTGGTCTTTTCCCTTCTTGACGTCTGCAGGGGAAAGACTTTGAAACCACCTGCTTTAACATTAGCTCAAAACACATTTCCCAAAAATGAGAATAAGGAAGTGAAAACGGTGAAAATATTTGAACACTTTTGGGTCTCAAACCCAGTCTTTGGAACTGATATGACTGTTAAAAAATCTTTAGAAAGTACATTTAGCATAATATGGGAACTTTAAGCACAGTGTTCTTTTGGAATGCATATTCGTGCAAAGAGGTAATATGAAACAGTGAACTTACCCAATAACTAACTAAAAACAGGAATGACTGTGGCTGAACAATTTACAGCATAGTCAATATTTGAGAATGAAGCACCAAATCAAAAATATTAAGCTAAATATATTAAAACAAGATTCTATATTCTTAATTACAAGCCTCAAAACAGACTTATGGCTATAAGGTTAGCCATACAGAGGACTATGGTATCTTTACTGGTCCAAATACCCCCTAAAAAGGAAATTAAAATTGGCAAAAGTGTCACTGAAGTTAAAAGTCTAAGTCACCTTCTCTGAAGTAATTAAGACATCAGGTGAAGTGCTGGTCAGAGAAGCTGTTCTGGTATTTTATGCCACTCAGTTCTACTCTGGTTTGGGCAGCAGCTTATTCTTTGAAGGCTCGAAGAAGTTCTCAATGATGGCATCAACCAAGTCATCCAGTTCCTTCTTCAGATGTGTCACATCACTGGTGAAAACCCCAAAAAAGATCAATTCAGGACATGAATAAGTCAACATGTTAGACATTTAGACCAAAGTATTAAAATCTAAAACAAATCATTTTTTTAAATTACAAATTGATTTATCTACATATATACATAAATACATATATATTTGAAGAATTCTCTTTAGTTTAAAAATAAATTAGATGTTTATGTATATTGTTTCCACTTTTTGTATTTTATAAGTGAACACTCAGATAAATATTGTCAGGAAACACTCAAGACTCTGACCTCTACAGGGACCCACCTGTTACCGGGAGCAGCACAGAGCTCAGTGTAGTATTTGATCTTTGGTTCGGTGCCGCTGGTCCTCATGGTGGCTACACCGCCATTGGAGAAGCTGAAGGTGATCATCTGACTGGAGCTGGAGGTGGGAAGAACCTGAGAGGGGAGAGAAAGGAATAATAGAACAAAATGACCAGAGTGTGACTACATTATGAAGCATATAATTTTATTTTTTCCTCTTTGTTAGAAATGTATTGCGCTCTGTGTGTGTATCCTCACAGCCTTCTTGTCAGGTTGGTTGCTATCATAACCGGTGGTCAGGTCTCGAACAGCAGAGATGGAGAAGCGACCACATTCAGTTGGATACGAGTCCGTCTTATTGCCGAAGTTGCGCAGACGCTCAAACAGGTTGCGGATCACATCCTGGTCATGGCAGATGAAGTAGGAGTTTTTGCTGATGTGGTAGCCATACCTGACAACGAAAGGTGTAGCTAATATAAGTTAAAAAAAAAAAAAAACACAACACCTAAAGATTACAAACACATTAGTGCATCTTACTCTTCAAAGATGGCAGTGAGCTGCTGAGAGAAAGTTTTGTTTTTTGTGGCCAAATAAGAAGCCATCTCTCCTGCGATGGCTGCAGCACTCACTCCATCCTTGTCCAGTACGGAGTTGGAACACATGTACCCTGCAACACACACACACACACACACATACACGACGCATTCAGTTAATTCTAGGTATGTGTAAATGCCCAGTTGCTGCAGGCAGCTGTTGTTTCTTTTCATAGCAGCGTGTATCCACTGGCACACACTGGCATTCCATTAACAGCATCATAACGGTGTTGTGTGTGTTTGGAATAACATTTGTTATCCCCAAAAAAGTTAATTCTAACCTCTTGTGTTGGATCATTAGCCTGGTTAAAACTTTAAAAGATCCTATTAATCTAATGATTCATGATTTGTTTTCTGTTGTAAATTTGTTATTGGTCTGAAATTGTACTCCCAACAAACAATTCAATCAAGTACAAATAAAACAAACTGCTGCAAAAATTGCTGCCATAAAACAGTTTGATGTCAACTCATAGTCTCTTTAATTTATTCCAACAGAAGATAGTTTTTTGTTTTTTTTTATAAAGAAGCCCAAACTGGATGCAAGTCAGGTGCACTTAGTAATCCTGGTCTTTAAAGATAGACCTGAAAGAATGAGTCACCAGTTTGACATCATCAGTAAATATTGTGCATATGAAGTTAGTCCGAGTGTCTCAGAGCTCTCAGATTATTATTATTTTTTAAATGTTCTGATTTAACTTGTGTCCACCCGTAGCTTGTGCGTACATACCTATGGCTTCTTCAAAAGCAAACAGAACAGTCTTGCCCTGATCCAAGAGGTCTTTGGTTCTGTTCCCCATCCACTTAAATCCTGTTAGGGTTTCCTGTTCAAAAAAAACCCACCATGAGTTAGTTACCATAGTAAACAATGATGGCAGGAATAAAGAATGAAGTGAGGTATGGTTTAATATTTATCATAAAATTTAACAAGAAAGCCTTTAACTGTAAATGGTAATATTTTGGTGGTTTTATAAAATGGTTTATTTCAGCCTAAACCTTCCTTCTTATCTGCTCTTGAGCACAGATTTGTAAACAAAGTTTCACATGATTATACATCACTGCTCCCAAACTTTGATCCAAAAGTAGAATTTAAAACTTGAACATGATACCTCGAAGTGGAAGCCCTCCTTCAGAGCGATGGCCCGCAGTATTTTGGATGACACTGTGCTTGAAAGCATGTAGATGTTTTTCACAGCAGCAGCATCTGGGTTCTGCTGTTTCCAGCAGTGGAACATCCACCAGCCGAGCAGCGCTCCCAACTCATTACCAGTAAAGACTCGCCACTGGCCACTGAAGCACGGAGACAGACGGGGGGGGGTCATGGAAACGCTGGTAGAAAAGTCTCTCGTGATCACAGCGTTTCAGCTGACATGGTGTAATCATAGTGGTGGATTTGAGTTTTTACTATTTGAAAGAGTTTTACATCTATGATTGTGCAATCTGGATTAAACGTGTAATTTTTTTAAAATTTAAAATAAAAACTGATATTCAGAGAGAGAATGACTGATAAAAGGAGGAAACTAATATTAAAGAAATTCTGGACACAAATACAGACCCGTCCTGCCTCTCAGCTATAGCCAGTCGATCAGCATCAGGGTCATTTGCCAACACCACAGAGGCTCCTTCCTTCTCAGCAAGAGCAAACGACAGCGTCTGCAAAGCAAACCAACAAATATCAGACAAACAACCAAAACACAGCATCTACTACTCCTGACTGGTGTATGCTGGCATCAGTACTCACTAAGACTCCCTTTCCCTCCTCAGGATTGGGATATTTGACTGTGGGAAACTCAGGATCTGGATCCTTTTGTTCCTCCACAGCGTACGGAGGCTGAAGATCAAAGGCCTTGAATGCTGACTGGACAAAAGCGTGACCAACACCGTGCACAGACGTGTGCACTATTTTCACCTCAGAGTTTTTGTTGATCTCCCTGTGGAGAAAGGAGTCAAAACGTGTTTTGTTTTCTAATGACAATCAATTCTCGTAGTGTTTCACTTGCTACTAGCTGCTAACCAGGTAGGTAGTCTATGGATCACCTGTGATGACAGTGTTTCTGGATGTCTTTAAAGTACTGTGTGAACATATCCTGATAGGGGTCTTTCACCAAGGGGCTCTTCAGGGCCTCCTCTGTGTTCCAGGACTCTGGCCAAGGCTCCAGGTTCTCCTCGATGGCTTTAGAGATCCCTACGTCATGAGGTGACACAATCTGGGCACCATTTTCCCAGTACACCTAGCACAGAAACAAAGAATCAATGAAACACGTGAAGCAGAATGAACTGAAAAATAAAACATATACAATATATTTAAATCAATGTTCATGTACATATATTCAGTAAAACATAACATAGCTCCATGTTTGTGCTTCATGCAGGTAACGTCAACCTCAAGATCACTTCTCAAGTTTAAAATGTAAACAAAATTCAAAATACGAGTCACAACAAAAATGTTAACTCAGAAATCTAAAACACGAAAAATAAGTTTTAAAAGCACAGAACACGTGTTGATGACCTCTAATCTAGGACTGTCACATAAAATTGACCCGATACAGTAAACCAGAAATACTTTGACAGAAATTTACAGTAAACTTACACAGGTTAGTAAACTAAACAGCTAGTTAAGGATTACCTTGTAGCCGTTGTCCTGTTTGGGGTTGTGTGAAGCCGTTACCATGATACCAGCACACAGACCCTGATGGGAAACTGTGAATGGCTGTTGGAAGAAAAAGATTAAAAACAGAGATGTTGGTAACAATATATATTTTTAAAAAGATTAAAAAAAACATCCTCATACTATCAATGTCGAAAATCAGTCAGTGTCAAAAGGTTCATCAGATAGATTTCTACCACAACACCTGTTTGAAAAGCTAAGCTCACAAACAGAAATCCAAGATAGATCATTTTAGGACTTAAAAGTTATTAATTAGTAAGCTTGATGCTCATTTTTTCCTTTTCATGAAACATAACACCAGCTGGGATGCAGACATTGGTTCTCTTCTTTAAATGCTGGTAATTACAAACTGCTACAGGAAGTAAACCTACTACAGAAAACACAGAGATTGTTTTGTGACATAATCTGAAATTATTAAAAGAAAATGTAAAAATAATGCAGAATGTTTTCAAAGATGCTTCAAATAGCTAACAAATAATGTTGCTGCCTTTAGTTTTAAGTTGCAGGTTTCATAGTTGGTTTAGTTTCATTTGACGAAGGCATCACAAAATACAACACTGCATGTTGGAACAAAGCCACCATTACTTTGCATGAGGCTGTTAGCTAAAGGCTAATATGCAAACCCAGTCCTTGGTTGGGCCTTTTTAACTCCAAACTAAAAAGCTTGATGACAAAAGTCAGAAAAGTTGTGCCTTTTAAACACAACCTGTTGAATCATGTGTGTGTTATGCAACTTGTGTAGCGGAGGTGAGAGAGTTCTTTGAAAGGAATTTTCCCTCCAGCTTTTGCCCAACTCTCATCCATGCCACCAAATAATGACAGAAAGAAGCTGAGCTGTCTCAGGTTCAAGAACATGGTTGTTCTATGTTGTTATGTCCAATAAAGTCAAAAAGCCAAATGCATAGTTTACAGAGACTGAACTGTGTACCACAAAAGGTGTTGGGGTGATGTCAGAGAAGAGGTGGACCGGTACTCCTCGACTGATGAACACGGCTGCAGCCAGGCTGGCGAATCGCTTGCTGCTGCCTCCGCTGGGAGGATGGGCCCGAGCATCGTACCCAATCACCACACCTCGCTCTTTAAGGTTCTTAAAACTCTGCTCCAGGTAGCAACAGAAACCCTGATGAGGAGGAAATATTAGAAAATGAGAAGGGAACAAACTGGGTCAGACTTTATTTAAGTTTTCAGCATGATTTGAAATCAGGAGTTAATACAATCAATAAGTAAATGATAACGATAAACTGGAAAGACCTGTGTTGATGAGAAGATTTGTAATAAAGTCATGAACAGCGACTTCACACCTCCAGCCTGACAGGCTCCAACTGTAAAATGCTTCGACCCTTTGAGCTTCATTTTCATACAATGGCTCACCTGATGCTGCATATTGGTGCCATCATCGAAGTTAAAACAGCTCAAAGCTTTACATTTACAGGTGGTAAAGAAAACACCTGAGGTGTCTGCTAATAAAATGGTGTTAATATAACTACAGCATTGTTTAGAAGTCTTTAAATGTCTAAATCATACAGCCCGTCAAGAAAACATTTTATCGTATTTAATCAGCTAATATCCCATTGAGATTAAGAATCTCGTTTGCAAGGGAGACCTGAAAGGCAGCTGGGGGTTCAGTATCTTGTCCATCATGTCCAAGGATACATCAACACATGGCTGGGCTGGGGATTGAGCCCAGGGCGCCCACATGGAAGGCAGCCTAGTTTCCCCTAGGCCAGGGTTTAAAACTATTTATTGGCAATGCCAAATAATGAGCACCAGCAGTTATAAAGAAAAACGTTTTAATATGACCAGAAGTTCATCAAGCTGGACGTGGCCTGATGTGACATGAAACCACAGTGAACCCCTGGAGGAAGGATTTTTCACACTTGTCTTGTTCTTCTTAAGGAAGCGACTCTATTGTGCTAGTCTGTTCTGTGTTGAAGTTACAGTGAGCTAAATCGTCTTTGTACACCACGCTAACTAGCATCTGGCAGGCTAACCAGTAGCTACAGAAAACTTTAGATCTTAGCTTAAAAAGAATAATAGTAAGATTTAAAATGAGTAAAATAAGTAAAATCCTACTTTCATAAATAGAAACTGATTACTTCCACACAACATTTTATTTTTTTAAATAATGATAAACAATGAATAATATATATGCACAATAAAAAAGTGCCTCTTTTTACTATTTAATCCTTTGATATAAATTACTGCTTTTATTTTCTCTCTTATTGAAGCAAAAAATAATAAAAAACTGTATTTTGATTTTATTTCACTTTAAATTCAGCACAGAACCTTTAGAAATGACAACTGTTGTTCCAGTATGGCACCAGTAGTTTTATATCATTCTTTTTTACTCAAAAGGGGATGTGTGGTGGTTAAAAGGAGAAGGAAGTGACGTTTTCCTAATCAGTAAGAGCAAGACCTCTGCTGCTGTGATCTCTTTGAAAAACGTCCCACAGGAAGACGGTGACTTCTTCACCAGAAGTTTGTGTGTGTAGTCTTTCCAAAAAAAAAAAAAAAAGCAAAAATCATGAAACTTCAAGACAAGTTCTAGATCCTGCCTACACTTGACAAATAGTATTCTCATGTTCTGTCTCGTACCAGGCTGTGAAAGCCCTGAGTGGAGATTTTAGACTGCACTGTTGTTTAAAAGAGAGACGTAAAAAAGTTCAGAGTGTCACGTTAAGTGCTTTAAAGCTTTCCATACAATCTTCCCATCAGCTCTGACACCTACTAGTAACCAGTTAAGTGTGGTTAATTTAGTAAATTAAGCTCAGCTAGAAGAATCCTCCAACATAGAGTGACCATATTTAGATTTTTGAAAAAGAGGACACGGCTCAGTCATGAAACATTTTTGATACTGTTTAATTAAAGACGACTTAAACCTATTTAAAGTATGTAGTCTCTGTGTGGTTTTGAAGAATAGTCAAGTAACAACCTTCAAAAAGGGTTTCAAACAACAACAAATACAACATTTACATTTATCAGCACTGCAGGAGGTGGATTCAAACCTACAACCTTTGGACTGAAAAACTAGCGTCTTGCCTACTACACTATCGCAGCACAAAAAAGTCAGGAAAATCTTTTAAAGTAGTGTCAAAGTTATATTTTATAAGAAATCACTGTGAAATGCTGTTTGTTCCATCTGTGAGAGGGACATCACACGGAACATGGACTGCTTTATTCGCACCAGTTACTTTAAGTACATGCCTATTTCCAGTGAAAAACAATAAAACCCGGACATTTTCATTGATCTCTGAAACCCCCCCGGACGCTCCGGACAGAACTTGAAAAGTGGACATGTCTGGGGAAAAGAGGACGTTTGGTCACCCTACTCCAGTAGAATGCATGTTCAATTCCCCTGAAGCTCCACATCATCTGGGCTGTGTCTGATGGAGACAACCCAGAGAAACAAAAATTGCTGAAAAATGTGCAAGTTTTCAGTTGGAATCACATTGAATTGGTACATATGACACTTTTGCAACAATAGAACTGAGTCTTGTATGATGTAATCGCAGACAAACTGACAGTTGAGTTACTGTGCACAAATTTTACTCCTGCAATTTTGTCACAGTGTCTAAACTGTTTCAATTTGTTTGCAGTTTGCTTGCCAAATGTTGTCCAAGTTGTCTCACATTTCTGACTCATGAACAATAGAGAAGGGCTCCATATGGATTCTTGATGCACACAATGGCTCGGTGGCTGTTTTTAGAAAAATTTTTTGTCTTGAATATTTAAAAACTGAATTTAATAACATAAAGCCTTGAAACTGTGAACCTTCATGGGCATTTGGAAACACCCTTGTGAATGCTGTTCACTTTGTCACCAACAGTCACAACACAATGAGATACTGGCCTAAATTACTAAATAAAAAACACATGGAAGAACATTTTCTAAAACCTAAACAAGGTTTCTACCTGTGAAACAGACCAGCTGAATGCATGAGCTTGTTTTTGTCTTAACCCTGACAATATAAACTATAAATCTAAACAAAATGACATGATAAAAATGACCAGCTTTTTAAAATATTAATCAACTAACGCCAGGATGGCCGATTGGCAAATGATTTAAATTTGACAAAATTGTGCATTAAACTGACATGCAAAAAGCAGGGAGGAAAAAATAAAATGTCAGACTGTTCATGTGACCTGATGCTTAATGTGTAGCAGCAGCTTATATATTAACCAACCTGCGTGGTCTGGATGATTGTGAGGTCATTCATGCAGGATATGCCAGGGCCCATGGCTGCTCTCAGTCCTGCTGTGCCAAATTCCATCCTGGAAGAGAAACACTTCCTCAGAGCCTCCACTGCTCCTTCCTTCACCAGATCCTGCACCATTGACACGGTTTGGGGGTTCTAAGAAAAAAAGCACAATTATGTTTAGATTTATGCAGAAGCAAATCTGACTGTAATCATTTAAAATAGTTTAGTCTTAGCTTGTCCCACATCATAAACTGATTTTTGTGTAGCTAAAACTGTTTAAATTCTTTATGTCAGATTAAGACTATAATTACAGGTCGGTTCTGTTGTATATTAGTTAAAAACTGAAAACCAAATTTTCATTCATTATACTCAAAAGAAGTATTTATGTTGAACATAAACACATCACTCACAAAAACTAGCTAGTATTTACTTTGGACGGTCCAACTGATCTGTTTTAACCTAAAAACTACTTTTACAATATACACTCCCCTTGATTGTAGATAAAGCATGTAAAACTTAACCAAAAGTATTACTGTACTGTGACATGATAAATGTCAAGACAATAAGTCATTTCAGTTACATTTCGCAGCACATGAGCAAACTTTTGGAACAGACTGGTCCAAAGGCTAAATTAGCCTCTCTGATTAATTAGCCTAATTAATCAGAGACCCTTCTCTGCTGCAGTGCCTTAAGTGGTGGCATTATGTGTCTTTTTAAGGCCAAAAGGACTCATCTAGTGTTGGTCAGATAGCCAGCTGCATCGTGTGACTGAGACTTTTCCATATGACATTAGTACAAGAGGGGAAAGATTTAACATAAATCTTAAAGCTCTTTTAAAGTTTATAAGCTTAGTTGACTCTCCCACATTCCAGTTAGAATTGACAAAGCTCCAGCCTCCTCGGATGAGAAGCAAACGTCTTCAAAGAACCAGTTGCTTCATTTGAACCCTTTATGAATTACCATGAGCTGGAAGACTGAGAACCTTTACCAGCATACTGTTTTAAAGTTAGAATGTAACAAAGCCTTTATAACTAAACCCAATACTATTGTAAGTTTTGCTGTGGTTTACTGGTCCATTATTAACACAGGTTTCTTGAGGATGCCTTTATTAACAATAATAATAATTCTTCTTTCCTCTCCCCAAAATAGTTTAACTGTTAGAAGATGGAAAAAGTGGGAAACGGTATTACTATTAAAATTTAAAAAGTTTATTAGGGGAAATTTTTAAGGACTTTTCTAATCAAATAAACTGTATTTGTTCTATATAGAAAATTGTAAAAACATTTTTTAATATATATTGATATTGAAATCCTCTTTTGAACTTTACTGAACTTATTGTGGGTTCTGGTTGCATCATCACAATAAACACATGATCTATTCTTAAATACTATCACTTCTAATACTTCCTGTTCAGCTGTCACTGATAGGCGACTATATTCGCTATGGGTTTAAAAACAAAACAAAGAAAGTCTTGGAGTTTAATAGCGTGTCAGATAGCAACACATCCAATGTCCAGTTAGCTTAAAGCGGCTAGCTGTCAGCTCACCCGGTCAAACCGCAGCCACTGCCGGACAGCCTGGTCCAACTTTGCGTCGCCAGTTGAGGTCAAATGGTCCTCCATTGTTCCGTCTTCGCCAGAGTCAAAACACTATCCTGCCCACCGCTTCAGCTCACACAGAAAGAATTTACTCAAACTGCAGCATTCGCCGATAACTAAATGCACCTGACAGTAGATCGTGAAAGAGGTAAAGCGGATGTGACGACACAAGCCGTTGTTTCCACCGGAAGTTACTGCGGGATGGAAGAATCCGATTGGTCATGCACTCCCCCACTTTGCTACATATTAAAATCTTAATTTTTCTACTTATGTTTAGGAATTTTTCCTCACATAAATCTATTATGAAAATGATTGAGAAACATATAGAAACTGACCACTTTATTCTCCAACTGTGTGCATTCAGTGATGTTTTGGGAAAACCAGCAGCCCCTCAGCTTCTTTTATTAGAATATCCATACTAGGCTGAAATGTTATCTGATTTTAAACAATTTGATGCACACGGTTTTATTAACCCTGCAAAGCAGAGAAATAAAATCTACTAGATGTAGAACTATAAATATCAGAATCAAAATTAATTTATTTTGTAGAAATTACTTTTGAACACAAAACATTTTCAGAATAGTCAAGGGCTCTCTTCAACTCTTACAAAAAAAATCACATACTGTATTAACAAATACTTTTGAGAATCAAAATTAGTTTTACTTACTTTGTCATCTTTCATTATTCTCCACAATTGAGAGATTAAATTAGTAGTCGGAACGTTTGATGTGCTTTTGCTAAACAAAATGTACAGGTTAGTGTGTTTGTACAACCTCCTGATTTCAGTTTATTCATTAAGAAGTTTAAAGTAAAGTAAAATAAATGAGACCTTCATAATTCTTGACCATTCTAGCTTCATTACCTTGCATGTTGTACAAATAAGGACATTTCACAGTTTTAAGGCCAAAGTAATCAATAATGCACATTTTCAGTGATAACTGGGTTGTGACATTTTTAAACTTTAATTTAAGCACAACATTGTCACCCAAAAATATGGATATCAAGTTTGCACACTACTATTTCTCCAAAAGAAAAATGTTTCAGCATTAGACAAGTCAAAATTAGATTACACTGTTAATTATGAAAAATAATTCTTGCTGGATGAACATTCTGTGCTACCATTTGAATTTTAAAAAGGGTAACTCGCCATCCTATCAAACATCAGATACACTATAGATATACTGTATGATGATAATAATAACAATTTACCCTTTATTTGTGCCTGTAGGGAATTGGTCTCTGTTTTTGACCCATTCAAATTGTTTGAGGAGCAGTGTGATGCCAACAGGGACGGCGCTGGGGAAGGGGGCAATTTGGGAGTTCCGCATCTTGCTCAGTGACACTTAAATGCATGACTCAGGGCAGGGTTTGAACCACAGTCTCCTGCTCGATAGGCGTCTGCTCTCCCTCACAAGCCATGGTCGCCCCAACTCAAACCACGATTCACCCTTAGAAGCGGAGAGCTACCAACCAAATGTTGCTATATGTATGCATAATGACAATAAAGAATTCTGATTAATCTTAATCACAAGGTGGTGCAAAATGTGTTTGATTCAACACAATGCCATTTAATAGGATACTGTGCAAAAAATAAGACAATCCAATGCTGTTCTTTTAGGCTAATTTATTTGGCGGCCATAGCTCAGTAGGTAGAGCGTTCATCTTGCAAATAGAGTGTACGACAGCTCCGCTTATGTGGCTACAATGTAGCTTACTGCCATCAGTGTGTGAATGTGTGTATGAATGGCTAATGTAAAGCGCTTTGAAGTCCACGACTTCAAAAAGCACTTCACATATGTCGACCATTTACCATAATCAGAGTTTGGACTTAAATCTGATAAACGTGCCATGGCCATAACCTTAAATGGGCCATTTATGCTGGAAAACCCTCCAAAGTGGCTGAATTCAAACAATTATTTAAAGAAGAGTGGAACAAAATTTCTCCAGTGACATGAAAAACACATTACCAGTTATCACAGACCCTTGACTGTAGTTGTTGCCAAGTGTTATAACCAGTTGTTAGGTTTAGGAGGCAATTACAAGGGTCAGGTTGGTATAAGAGAGCTTTTTCTCCTTCATAAATTAAATCATTGTTTGAAAACTGCATTTTATAGTTACTCAGGTTATCTTTGCTGATGAAATTAGATTGCTGATCTGAAACTTTTTAAGTGTGACAAAAGGTAAACAAATCTGTAAAGGTGCAAAAACCTTTTCATGGTGCTGCACATAATTATTACTTATATTATAACTATTAAAGAAGATATATATATATATATATATATATATATATATATATATATATATATATATATATATATATATATATATATATATATATATATATATATATATATATATATAATCAGTTGCAAAAATGAATTCTAATGACATTTTTTAAATTACTTCTTTGGCTCACAAAGAAAATGGCACACATATACCAACCAGGCTCTGCAGAAAGACTGTGTGCTAATCAAGAACCAAATCAGTATCAGTTCATCATTAGTTCATTCATTTAAAATATTGTCTGTTGCTACATGGTGATTTTAACTTTTTTATTTTAAAACAGAGAACAAACACCCTCTAAATCAGCTTTGATAACTCAACCTGTAACATCTACACGTCACATAAACTAACTAATGCCGTTTTCTGTGTTTTTGTTGTTTAATGGTAAACAGATCATCATCTGCTGGATGCAGCTGTGCACCAGACTTTCTATTAGCGTTCTTTTGGTTTTTCCAGTTTTTCTTCTTCTTTCCATTCGGATTCCTTGATGCTGGCCCCTGTGTATTCCCACTTTCAGGCCAGCAAACATGATCCGATCTGCCATCGTTGTGTCCCTCTGACTGAAACGAAGAAACCAGATTTGGCTTATTCCGTTTCTTCCTTTTCTTTTTCTTTTCTTTGTGTTGTGGTGACCCTCCTCCTCTTGGAAAGTCATCAGCTTCATCTAAAACAAGTTTACTTGATGGTAGTTGGTCTCTGGAGGTGGGCACTGGTCTCTTTGGCTTCCACGGTTTGACGCTGCCAACACTTTGCTGCTGTTTGAAGCTCTTTGTTTTGGGGGTGAAGGTCCTGAAATCACCATCACTAAAGAATATATGGTTGGGACTGGCTGTGTGCTGATTCAGGGTTTGGTGGGGTGTGTGGTTTTTTGTGTGATGATTGATTTTCTGTTTCTTCTTTGGCAGTCCGGGGCTGTGAAAAGTTGAAGATGGAACTGGCAAACTGCCGCCTTTTCTAAAGTCTAAAAAAACACACAGGCACACACACAAAACATTTAGGAACTTATCTGATTCATGACACATGAGAGTGTATTTTCACAACGTTCACCAAAAGACAAAAACACATTTAACTAGGACTGCTCAATTATGAAAAAATAATAATCATAAGTTTCATCAATGTTGAAATCACAAATATTTAATCATACATCAAGAGCTGCTGCTGTTTTTTGCTCTCATTTTGCCATCTTTAAAAGTCATTAAAAAAAGTCACAGCATGCTTTAAATAAAAAAACACACCACACAATGCACCAGAGTAGCTTTTGAAAGGAATGGCAATGTGCATTATTCAGAATCCTGTCAAAATAAAAGCATGCTTTCAATGCCAAATAAGTATAAATAACTTGAAGAATAATCAGTTTAATTCAATTATACTGTTTTGTGATCATTAAGAGCTAAAATTAAATTAAAACATAAGTTTGATTTTTTTCACAGCCCTACATTTTACTTAAGTAAAATTTATATCTGCAAAAAATGTTTGATCAGATGTGGACAATGACT
Source organism: Callopanchax toddi (assembly GCA_006937965.1). Taxonomy (NCBI): domain Eukaryota; kingdom Metazoa; phylum Chordata; class Actinopteri; order Cyprinodontiformes; family Nothobranchiidae; genus Callopanchax; species Callopanchax toddi. Next base: position 1,668,815 of record SSNR01000117.1, read on the forward strand.
CAGTCACAGACTAAACAGATTTAAAACACTTGTCAGAAACTTAGACAAAATATCTATATCCAGGTGTTGCTACTAAAGCTGATTAATAACTCCTTTTAATTATTTATTGCGAGACTTCTCTGTGTGACTTACTGTTGGCCTTCAGCTTCACCCGATGTTGTCTGCATTTTATTTCCTCATTGCTGTCGTAGTGACCGATTAATGAGGAGCTTGGAAAAACTCCATTGAACATCCTCTGCTTTGCACATGCCTGGAGAAAACACACACAAATGAACAAGAACATAGACATTTTTTTTAATCATCAGGGGTAATAAACAATAGCAACAAGGAGAACAGGGACTCACAATAGAACATAAACGTCAGGATTTGTTCAGGGAAAATACAAAATAATCCAACAACTTTCTCTTTCAAAAGTCTATAATGCCAAATGTTCCATAATTAACACACTGATTTTAAGATGTCTACCTCTTTAACAGGATTAGTACCAAAAAAAAAATCCTGCTGTATCAAATATACATGTCTGTCCTCTGATGGAGGATCTATGTACTACAAGTAGCAAGTACACTTTTTGAATATGTTCTAAATTGTAATGACTGCAGCTCACGTGAGATTAAATTATTGACCCTCGTAAATGTTCAGAGTCATTCTGGAAGCTTTCTCACAAATGATGTTTGCAATTTGTCTTCAACAGTTGCAGCCGAGTGACACATTGGCTTCAGTAAAAAGCCTTTCCAACATTTCCAGTTTTTCTGTTCCAGTTTTTAAACATTTGCTAAATTTCAAAAGCTTCACATGGTTTGCAAATTACAATCAGTTAGTCAGCATTGTGGAGTCAGATTGAAGTACTCACAAATCCAAAGTGTCCTTTCTTGGAGCAGTTGTAGCAATAAGCAGATTGGCCATTGTTCCATCTCTGCTGCTTTACTGGAGGGCCGCTTTTAATCTAAAAAAACAACAAAAACAAATAAAAGTTCAGCTGTTTTTAAAAACAAACATGACGATATCATAAGAGAGATTTTTTTAGCCCCACCTCCCTCTCCTCGGCTGTCATTCCAACGCTCTGCATTGTTGTGGGCTGAACAGTGAATATGGGTGCTGATATAAACTGGTGATTACCAAGGTATAGTTAGAGGCCTGTAATGACCCAGTATGATAAGTAACTGTGTGTGTGTGTATGTGTGTGTGTGTGTTGGACACAGGGTCCTGTCCCCTATGGGCCCGGGTTCTGAAAGCCTTCCATGCTTCAGCGCCCACAGCAAATATACACTGATAAAGAGAGAGAAAGGAGACACAGGCAGAGTGCATTTACTGCTAATGTCTCACACACACACACCTAATGCCATTCTCTGAAACGCACACATGCATCGAGCTGCACACACCACCACACTATCACCTCAGGTCCCCACACCTCCCTCTCCCAACCCTGATTCTGAGATTACAAATGATTTGTGGCCCACGTCATTTCTTAAACATAGCTTAGCTCACCTCCCCTCCCACCTGCCCCTCACCCCCACACCTCCGTACACACCCCTGCAAACCAACGTCTACCCCTCACACTTGTTTTTTTTCCTCCCCTCCCTCTCTTCCCTCTCTTTTCCGCTTGAGTAGTTTTGCGGTAGAAGGGATGAATGCTATTAGAGCGTCGCGTCATTATCGGGTCGGGCCTGCCGGGTCCATCTCCATCACAAAGGCCAGGAGATCACAGACCTCTTGCAACCGCACACACACACACGCACACACACACACACACATGTGCACCCTAAGGAGATCACGGTCCCCGTCCCGAGCCCCCCGACCTCCACCCTTCCTGCCCCTCTTCCCATTCATCTCTCATGTAAATTGGCTGTAGGTCTCCCTCCGTCTCTTCCTCCCTGACCTTGGGCTTGTGTTATCTCCACACAGTCTGATCCAGCACGAAGACTGAATGGAGCCAAGCACAGGAGGGAAAAAGAAGAAATTAAATCCCTCGTACTCGCCCATCAACCTGTGATAGTTGTGTGAAAATCTGGCACAAAGGTGTGTCTGACTGCGTGTGTGAGGAATTGTCTGCCTCATACAATATTAATTAACTGGAGGAACCTTTATCCCATTACACTGGAAGTCGTCGGTCCCCATTGTGGGCATCTAATATTGTAAATCTCACATCGGTGTGGTGTGTTGCTCACGCTTTCTGAAGAGCTGATTTCTTAGAGGTCACAAGTTATTATAGTCAGTCACATTAGTTGCTGCTTCCGATTAGAGTACTGATGGGTAATTAAAACATTTAATATTTAAAAAACATTAGTTCCTTTTAAAATAGGGAGAAATAAATGCGACCAATTGTTAAAACTCAACCTTCAACTGTATCTCTAAAACAGATCAGTATTAGTGACTTCCAAATAACACCGAACTCCACAACTCAAAAAACACAGACGGTCTTTACAGGATCTTGGTGAGGTCTTTAGGCATGTAATGCAGTGGGTTCACCATGATGGATTTAAACAAGCAGAAACTTTCCAGAGTAAGGTCAAAGTGGTTCTTTGGGGTCCTGAGTGAGGTGCAATAGCAGGGTTTCTTGGCATAAAAGACTGTTTGTCCAGGTGTGGGATGGTCATTGAGGATTTGAAGCAGGACTGGCCAAAATGGCCTCATGCCTAGGCTGCAACTGTATCACGGTAATGTTGTGTTAGCATGGCATGATCTTCTAAAGCACAACTGCATCCTGACGTGGTCTGGAAATGTCAACGCAATCCCACCTTGGGGACATAAAAACGATAGGGAAAATTTATTTGGAGAGTAGTGAGAGATAAGCATGAAGCAACATCACAACTGCTTTCGCACTGAAGGAGGTATACAGTATGTTCTAATAGGTCTCGTAGGTAGAAGAGAACAGCGTCCTGTCTGAAACGAACCTAAACCAGAGAGTGATATCACAGTGGACAAGCAAAACAATACAGATTGTAATGTCTCTTTAAAAGTCTGATGGTTTAATTCATCTTTAAGGTTAAACTGACCGTCTCTCATGAGAAAGCTGAACTACTGCAGAAACATAGCACATTTACATCTATAATTAATTTGTCTTTTGCATTTGCTCTAATAATAGCATTACACTTAAATAGTTGTGTATTTTTTATCATTTTTGTTGTTTTTGGTCATATAAACTTGTTCAGCTTAAGTGTAAGGCACTTTGATAAATGTTGCAGGGGCGGATCTAGGGGGGGGGGCAGGGGGGCCCATGTCCCCTGACAACAAGCTTGGCCCCCATGTGGCCCCATGTTAAGTGCTTAGTGCTTTAGAATGTACCCCCTTATAAAAGCAGCTGGCCCCTGCCTGCCCCCCCCCCCCCCCTAATTTTTTTCTAGATCCGCCACTGAAATGTTGTCAAAAATACATTTGACAGTAATATTTTGTATGTTTAGGGCTGTTTTGTTTCAGGAACCATACTTTCTTAAAAAATTCACAGAAAAAGATGCATTTAGTTTGATTACTTGGGGAAAAAATTCCAGCTGGAGGAACTTTTTTAGAAGAACAAAGTTGACAAGTTAAATCTTGGCAGAATTCCATTAAATAAACTGAATATTCTAGATATTCATACACACATTTGTCCATTATATGCATGCTTGTCTGAGATCATTGGGGTCCACAAATAAACAAAGTGATTTTTCTTTAATGAATGATCAGCTTTGCTTAATCTATGTTTAAGATTTTGTGTAAAAAAATTTCTGATGTTTGAGCTAATCTTTATGCTGAAATCTTTCTGGTTTTTTTTTTTTATTTGTCAATGGTTCCCAGATCATTTTATTTGTGTACGACCCCAGAAAACAAATAAACATTCATCTGATCTTAGCAACATTTTTTGTGATCATTTTAGAAACATCCAGAATAAAATGTGTCACAATCATGATTGTAAAAATGACTAATCAGATCTTAACTTTTCTTAAAAGGCCCTAATATTTTCACCATCTACAGATAAACTTGTTTGACGTCAAATATGAGAACTAATTAAAAACATCTGATTCTCCTTGTTGCAGGTAAATGAGAGATCCTGCTGGTGTGACATAAAAAACTTGTGATGTCGTTCAGAACTGGTTTGTCTGAAAGCAGGCTGAAGCCAGGAGGACTCATGGTTCCGAGTGTGTGTGCGTGCGTGTGTGTTGGAGTGAGTCTTATGGACTTCACTGTGTGGACACAGACAGCCAACCATCCGTAGCCTCTCATGCATGCACACACAGACACATCAGCGCGCCGTCCCTGTCACACACACACATGCGTTTTCCCACAGTCATCCCAACACACACACACACACACCGTGTCTCTCTAAGCCCCGCTCTACTCTGCTCCTTGCCTTAGCTGCTGGTGGCAAAGCTGTGATAATCCTTCGGCCAACACAAAGCTCAGACTGTTACAAACTACAATCTGAAGGAACACACGCGCGCGCACATACGCGCACACAAACAGTTATCAAACAAAATCCGAGGAGCAAACAGACTTGTGTGTAGGAGGAGAGGGGGTGGGAACAGTAACAGGGTGGTGGGAGTACGGGGCTGGGGCCAGCACTGCTGTTTTGCATATGTTATTGCAGCAATAGGGAGAGGTTTGCATATGTTAGTGGACCCACAGGGGACTGACTCTGTCTGCTTTATCATAAACACCAGCTCCGCAACACAACGCAAGAACACTGGGCTCATACCAACGTAAATACGCCCTTTGTGGAGTGTGTGAGGAAGAAACAAACCCCTATATATGTACATGTAACATGAACCAGAAGGATTATACTCAGGGTGAAGGGAAACGGCCTGAAGGACATCATCTAGAAATATAAACTTTCACTCTTGAACTGAAGCGAGAAAAGTCAACCTTTCATCAGGTTTTGTTTTGTACTCATGCAGTGATAGAAGCTACAAAGGGAGGATGTGATTCATGCTGCCTTTGTGTCCAGAATGAGGCTCCAACCCCACACCTAACCCTATCTCCTCCCATCAGTCTGAAGAAAATCAGTGTGTCATGATTTTTTTCCTCTTCAGAGAAAGTGAAGGGAAAAAAAGCTCCTGGAATGTGAAGATAATGTGATGCAGAGGGTGAACGATGGTGGGTTGCCACCACTGGAGGAAAACCCCTCTTTTGGGGCAGCGACTGGCGGTAATCTGGTCACACCGTGGAGGGCAGAACAGAGGATACAAGCTAATCTATTCAAATGGAAGTTGTTCGCTTTCTCTTCTCAGCGCTCAATGCTGAGCTCGCGGGCTAGGGGCCATGTTTTATAGGAGGGAAAAAAACACACACAGAGGTACCCACTTATTCCCCAACAATTAGACGGCGATGGCACATTCGGATGCCAGAGACAGATTTAGATGTACCGTGTGCAGATGGACAGACTGAAATGTGCTCGAGTCAGGATGTTAAACCCTAATTTTACATCTCAGCCAACCAAACACGCACAGAACACACAACAAAAATCGACATTATCCAGCTAAGCACAAAGTCACAATGACCTGCAAAGCCTGCAAGACCTCTGATAACACTGCACCTGTGTGTGTGTGAGTGAGGGTGAGCATTAGGGTGTGTGTACATTCCTATGGTTCTGCATGTGCATGCAACAGCTTATTTTGAGACTGCTGGAAAAGACAGGATGTAGAGGGGTTTTTTTTCATGAGCGCAATCTGATGGCTTTTTAGTTTTAGTTTAATTTATATTATTACAGATAGTAACCATTATTGTTTTTGCTACAGATTTTTGGACAGTTTAGGCACACTGAACCTATGAATTGTTTTAATATGTTAAAATTTACATTTACAACCACAAAATTGCTCAACATGTCCGATCTGTGTACATATATAGAAAATAGAGGAAAAAAACCCAAAGAATTAGGAACAATAAATGCTATTATTGACTTGATAAATGATAAAAACATCTGATTTTTTCATCTAGTAGTTCAAGCTCAGATGAAAGACGCAGTTAGACAAGCCAAATTTCCCATGTGGAACAGGAAAGTCACACTATACTCACTAAGGAAACTTCTAAGTAACTCAACATAGCAGAAAAGGCCACTTTCTTTTTTAGCAGTAATGTAACCTGACTGCAGTGCTGTCAGTTCTGAGGGAGAATAAAGAGTCGAGAACGTTTTGAATTAGCAGAAATGAGCAGACTGGACAGTCTGTACTGTGCAATGATGAGGCAGCAAAAACAGCCTGCTGCACAGAATTCGATTTAAACCGTTCACTGTTTGAGCTGAGAACATTCTTGTGAGCAAAAAAGGGGAAAAAGAGGTCATTCAAACAGAAAAGAACAAATAAAAATGAAGAGAAAAGATAAAATCTGAAACCTCAGCAGAAAGAATTTACTTACCGTTTGTGTGGGTTAACGTGATATGCTCAAACAGGATTTTTAGTAGGAATATTAACATCAAAGTTTTAATAAAACATGCTTTCTTTTTATGTGTTTGTTGATTATTTTCACATTTCTAGCTGGCAAGACAAATAAAACTTCTGGACACCAGAGAAAACGCAACAGTTCTTAGTTTGACCACCGAGTGGCGCTCCATCTCCACAAAGCCAACAGTTACCCCTCAATACACATCTTTATGTTTATGTGGCTGAACTTGTCCTGCAAATCACAGAGAGGAATTACAAGACAGCCGAGAAAACAACGATGTAGGAACACCAGAGCTCAACTGGACTTTCACTGGCTCTGAAAACAGGATCGCCCAGCTGATGCAGACATAACTTTTATCCCAAAAATTACATAAATAAACACAATCTAAGAATAATATCCAGTCAGTGTAAAAACACAACACGAAAAGCTATATTCACGAAAAATCTAATTTTAACAGACAACACTGTGAGGGAGAATATTTTAGATTTCTTAAAAACATAAACAAATTATATTTTGGCTATAAAAGTACATTTTTAACTGGGAAAATGCTTTAAAAACCTCTAAATTAACACCCAGTCAGCTCCTTCACAAAAGAAAAATGATCAATTGGGGTGATGAATTATCACTGTTAATCTATCACGTCTGCAAAAAACACCTGAAACAAAGTTTGAACAATTTATCTTAAAGTTTTTTTTAACTGAAAAGTCTACTAATTTCTTATATTCAAACAAAAACCAACAAAGAAAAATAAATGAGCAGCTAACCTTCATACTAAGTGCTTTAATTTGACACTGACGACCTGAAATGGTCTTCTGTGTTAACATAATTTTTCGCCCCTCTTGGAAACTTAATGGTATTTTCTTTAAATGAAAATAAGAGGATTTAAGGGACAAAATGTCTTAACCTTGGGCTAACAAAAGGCATGTGTGAACCGAGCATGTCTTCTGAAGAAAGACGCCGAGACAAAATGTATTAAAAGGTACAACATGCTGAATGAAAAGGTACAGAAAGGCAGTCAGGTGGGAAAGACGGGACTTCAAACGGATTTATTTCAGAGTCAAACAAGGAGGTCAGAAGGTGTTTTTTCACTACCACCTCGTGACATTACACACACACACCTGTCCCTTAGGAAAAGATCAATACACACCCGCTCTGATACACCCATGATGAGAAAATCCACTCAATAAACACACACCACTGCCAGCGAAGGTACCGATCAATAAACACCAGCGTACAGGTGTCACCGCTGCTATCTAAAGAGCAGCCAATCAATGCTCACACAGATATACCTGTACCAATCAGCTGCTGTGTGCTCAGACTCACTCTACTCCTCTCTGCTGAACAGCTTTATACACTCGCTCCTCCAGAAACACGCCTCTCCCCCACTCCATCCAGACTCTTACACAGGTAAAGCAAAGTCTGGATGAAGTAACAATCAGAGTCTCAAAAAATATAGAAACAAATTATTTTTAAAACATCTGAGCTGATTAAGGTGGTCCGCATCCACTTCTTGCTGTAGCCAGAGGGTGGCGCCCTGGTCTAAACACGCACATCAGAGTCCATGCAGGAAGAGGATAAAGTCACTGTGAGGGGTATTGTGTGTTGTACGAACACAAACACATTAAATACACAATCTTTACATGAATTTATGGATTAGGAAGTTTCTGTGACATCTATCCAATCCATACTTCCATTCAGTTTTATTATTGTCTGAATAATGTTCAACCATTGGCTTTGGTGTGAAAACAGATCAGTTCATGTACAATTTGGGCAAATGACTATTTAACAAAAACCTTTCATCCACACAGACATTCCCATCCCTCCCCCACAAAAAGCACACACACACACAGGCACGCGCAAATCCAAACACACCATCATTGGGAATTAGATCAAATAACCAACCTTATTACAGTCAACAATCACTGATGCTCAACATTACAATCTCATGGCACCACTCTCCATTTTTCAGAAGCATTGTGTTTAAGAAACAAGCTCAGAATTCCAACAACTGAGACCATCTGATTTATGGTGGCACAAGTTTCAACAATACCCACTCTCTCTGAGCTACACTCACGTCTCCATTTTGGGTCTTCTAGTACCAAATGAGCATTGTTTAAAGGGATATTTGAGTCATTTTGAAGTGCCGTTCTATGTGTTGTTTATCTACAGTAAGAACCACACCCACTGGTGACATCACTCAAAGCGAGCGGAGTCTCTAGATACGGGAAGAAATCCTCTGATCAGAGTCACAGTCAGATCAGGAGACACACTGCCCCATAACAAACTAGCTGCTAATTTTTGGGTGTTTAAAACAACTCCTGATCAAAATGCCATACTGATGCCGCGTTAGAACATTACCTGTTTGTAAACCTGTAAACTAAATATGCACAACCGTTTGTTTCAACTGAATAATGCCTGAATTACAATGCTACAGTATGTACTGCTGCAGAAGCAGAAACATCATGAACTAAAGCCATCACAAAACTCAAATCATCTCTAACTGGTTTCTTGAACATGACAATGAGTTCACTGGACTCCAACAGCCTCCACAGTCACCAGATCTCAATCCAGTCCAGAACCTTTGGGATGTGGTGGATCGAGAGAGTCACATCATGGATGTGCAGCCAACAAATCTACAGGAACTGTGTGATGCTGTCATGGACCAGAACCTCTGAGGAATGTTTCCAACACCTTGTGGAATTTATGACACAAAGAAATAAGGCAGTTCTGAAGGCAAAAGGGGGTCCAAACCAATAATGGCAACATGTACCTAATAAAATCACCTGTAAGAACAATTTTCCAACATTCTGCAAATGTAATAAAATTATTAATTTATATAAATGTGAGGTATAAAGTAAAGCAAATCATCATCAGCAAATACTGTGTAGAAGTGATCACAAGATAAATATACCTGAATAATCATAAAACCAATCAAATCCTTTGGAACTGCAGCAAGGCATTCTGGGAAATGCAGTCAACCACAAAAAAGAAACCTGTATGTAAAATCCATAACAATCCTTATGAAGCTGAATCTTCTTGTGGCTTTTGTATTCACAGTTTAAGTTACTCAGTAACAGATGGAGAAAGGAGTCAGGATGTGGAGTCTAAGGTGTATGAAAAAGGAAGAAGTAAAACCAGAGTGTCCGTAGGCGGGTGTGTGTGTGTGTGAGAGAGAGAGAGAGAGAGAAAAGGAGACAGAGTTGTTGAAGTCAACCTGTTCTCTAACAGGAAAAAAGGCATATTTAGAATAAATGTAAGAAATTGAGTAAAAATGTGTTGAAATCCATTTGACCCAGACATGATGAAAATGTCGTGGGGATCTTTTGACTCCATTTGCTGCTCTATATATTTGTAGAGGCACACATGTTTGTGTGTGTGTGTGTGTGTGTCCATGTGTGTCAGTGTGTAGTTTCTCAGTAAAAGCCCTTGGGCTTTGAGGTCTATTCTGAGGGGTTTGGAGGAGTTTGTTAGTTGAGGGCCAGGTGCAGGCAGACAACACATACACTCACGGAAGATAAACGAACTCAACGTACACACACACACACACACACACACACACACACACACACACACACACAAATGAACGAACGAAGGATAAATGGACCCGGTAGCAGGGAGGTCTGACAGAATGCCTTTTCACACCTGGCTGAGCCCAGCGGAAGGTGACAGAGTCACATCTCCCAAAGCGAACGCACACACACACACATACACACACACACACCTTCTTGCGTTAGGGAGTTCAGGGTCATAAGCAGCATCATGAATAAAATGAGGCTGTCTTAAACAGAAGGAGCCCTGTGTGTGTGTGTGTGTGTGTGTGTGTGTGTGTGTGTGTGTGTGTGTGTGTGTGTGTGTGTGTGTGTGTGTGTGTGTGAGGTGGTTCTCATCTTTGCGGGCCCCTAACCCCCATGCCAGTTTGGATCTGTAACGACCTTCTGTTCCCTGTGCTTAAATGGCTTAAATACTTCAATTAGACCTGGGTCACAATCCTCCACCCGTTAAAGCACAACGCCGACACACAAAACACACACACACAAAAAGGGTTTCATAAACATGCAGCCAGATACTTTTGTCTCTTATCTGTGGTTCTGAGTGAAACTAAACCAAATCAGTATCTTCCGCCAAAACATGAGCAACAATTAAACTCCTCTCCTGTCCTCTCTGCCACGTCTCCCCTGGAACTTCTGTCCCGCTCCCTCCTCCTTCTCTTCGTCTCTCCCATCGTGCCACCCCATGCTAACGATGCTGCCTTTTCATTAGACAGCCCCTGCTAATTAATCTCCATAGAGGAGAGTGACAGACCTCCGCCAACACACATACACAAAGTGCACGCTTAGATATATGCAAACACACACTTCCTCCCTGCCTCGTCCCGCGTGGTGTTGGCAGCCCATTTCATGCTTTATCACGTCTTTTAATTGACAAACAAGCTGCTCTTTTCTCTTAGGCTGAGGTCTATATCACCCACTCGCTCAGATGAACACACACACACACACACACACACACACACACACACACACACACACACACACACGCGCACACACACACCAAGCCAGCAAACTAGTTATCTTTTCAATTTTTGGATAAACACACTCACAAATAGGCAAATGCCTCCCTGCTGACATGTCGTCCATGTGACTGTCACACAGTTCTCAACTCTATGACCAGGGCTGTACAGTGCGACATATATGTCGCACGTGCGATGAAAAAAACTGTCTGTGCGATGAACTATTTTTAGACGTAGCACTTGTGCAATCAGGGTTTCCTCTACATGTAATTGACTGTGGCGCACCTCCACACCTTCAGAATTAACTTTAAAAAATATATCAATGTCAGGTCAGGTGACCTCAGCGGGTCTCCAACCGAATGCTAGGAGAATGCACGCGCCAGCCCAGAGCATCTCGCCTGGCAGCGCAACGCAGAATCTGCTGGCTCGGCCCCGTCCTCCGTCTTCAATTTGATCATCCGACCAGAGCCATTCTGCAGTTTGACCCAAGGGCCGCAGGCTGGAGACGACCACGACGTAAACCCCGCAACCGATGGTTCGACGTTGTTGCGGGTGACCTCCAACAATCCGTGGCGCAGCTGGCACAAGATAGCCAGAACTGGAAACATTGGTTCACCCAGTAGGCTCAACGCACTGGTGCGGCAGCGGGACGACACCCGACCCTCCGCAGGAGCTGTGATGATGATGATGATGATGAAACAAAGCATATTAAATATATATAGCCTATATCTGCGCACTTGTATGGATTAAAGTTCTGCGTCATGTCGACTGGAGAGTCTAGCGACGGAGTTCCATCAATTCTGCCGATCCTATCATGTCAGCTGTTCAGAAAAAACTCTTTGTGACTCTGAAAGTCTCCCTGTGCTTTAATCACAGACAGAGGAACTAATAAATCTGAATGGTCACACTGATGTCTGTTAACGAGTCCACGGTCCGAGTCAGGGGGAGACGAGGCTTCACACCGGAGTCTGACCCCGCTAAACGCAGCTCAGCCCCAGGGGTGTATCTAGAACTGTTTACTTGGGGGCTCCAGGCAGGGGCAAAGACTGAAGAAGGGTGGCACACTAAAAGGTCATTGTATTTAAATGCTCTGCAGTCTTGGACTGCAATGGACAGCAGACCTAAGTTTTAATAGCTTATTTATTTACTGAAGTAAAACACATGGATCTGTTTAGTAGAACTATGCAGCAGATTCAGAATCAGTAGGAGACAAATGAACATTTTAAACACCAAGGTCTCACTGTACACCATCAAAAACAGTCTGCCTGTCAATGTGCTTTCAACATCAAAATTACTATAAAGTAAAATTATAACAGTTTTTGTATTTTACTAACAACACATCAAAGATTATGACAGCTGAAATCATTTTGTGTGTGTGGTTTTTTTTTTTTTAGCAAAGTGTTCCACAAAACTATATGAACAAACTGATTGACAACTCTGTTGGGCGTGGCCAGACAGGGTGGCCAATCCGATTTTAAAGGTGGCCAGTGACACCCCCCTGTGGCCCCGCCCCTGCTAGTACTGTATTGAAACACCGAAAAAGATCAAATCAGATAACTCAACAACCACACATAACTATAAAATATATTCATACAAACTATAATATTGTACAAGGCTTTTTCTAAAACTCATACAGTATGCACACTACAGTAAACACTATTTGCACACATTTCTCAACACACTCACACTTTGAACAAATCTACACTAATTTGAATGAATTATTGTTCTTTTTGAAATTACACTGACATATAAACATGTTTGAAGATATTTCTTGTTATTGTGTTTTCACTATAAGCACTTTGTCAGTGTGTTAAAAACGATAAGTACTAATGTTGGCTTTTAGATTTTGTAGCTGAATTTTTATGCTGGTGCTACAACTTTTTGTTCTGTGCTACAAAACCTGCAACCTTTGTAGCACCGGTGCTATGAGCTAAAAAAGTTAACGTACAGCACTGTTTTTTAAACACACACACACACACACACACACACACACACACACACACACACACACACACACACACACACACACACACACACACACACACACACACACGTGCACTTAGGTTAAACATGAAGCCTAAAATGGCACCTCTAATCTTATTGTTTTGTTATCTCAAGTCATCTGTGACAATCTAAGGTCAATACTAATTATCATTGACTTATTGATTAGAATTTTTTTTTACGTTGACGGAAAAATCTTAAAACTATCTCCTCATACTGCTAAAGCCACAATCACTGCTGGGTTTTGAAATTTCTACACTTAAAAAAATGATGTGAAGGCCATTAAAACACTATCTGACCACATATTGTTAGAAAATGAATATAGCATAAGTTTTCTATATAAAAAAGGTTTTGAAGGTCTAGATTTATTATACCGTATGATTTGACATGCTTTGCAGGAAGAAAACTAAACTAAATGGGGTATCAGTGTTTTTACAGTGAGCTGAGTTCAGATATCTCTGGTTTTACTGTGCTGAAGCTTTAAAACATCTAATTTATTTATTTTGCTTCCAGTCAGCTAAACCTTCACATCATCATTTAAAGTGGTCTTCATCAGTTGCTCTTCAAGCTTTATGAAGTATTTCTTTTGACTTTTTTCTTTTGCTTTATTGTTCCACATTCTTTATTCAACCCTTGTACCTGAGCATAGCGATTCATACTGTAGATTGTCTTTAATGAAATTGGGAAAGTGGAGGACAATAAAAAGGAATATGAGGTCTAAAAAGCCTGCCGTTAGGAAAGGAGTAAAAAAGTAATCAAAAACTTGAGAGATGCTTAATTCTTCAGTTGATGCACACTTTTTACGCCAATAACTCTTTGGGAAACACTTTGTTGGTAATAAAGTAATATTTTTGTCTCAAACTCCTTATATTGTGTATGTTTTTCTACATGTGGGTGTTCTTGTGACAAATTGCTGGTAACAAGTGCATTAAGATCCTATTTAAAAATCGTTACGTTTTCAGCAATATGTCAACACACTGGTTCATTATTTGAACACACAACCTGATTTTGCTCCAGTCTGAATTATTTAAAGGTCAGAGTTAAGCAGGTTAGTAATAAGACATTTATGAAAATGTTCAGGTAGCAACTGGAAGGAAAACTAGTGGAAAAGCAGTCAAAGTCCAAAGGAAAACTTTAAAACGTGAGTTAAATGAGGGGAGTGTAACTGCTCGTCTCTTGAAAGTAAATATAATTGTGATAAAAATATTTTTATTTACAGTTTTAAAAATAGATGCATTGATTCGGGTTCTTATTGCCAATATTAATCATTTGTGTGGCTCTGACCTGCCAATATCAATTATAGCAAGTTCTGACTCATCTCAAAAACACAATTCTAGAAGAATAAATTTCATAGGAGGATTTATTAGCATGAGTAAAAAGGTCACATTTTTATTGCTGCTTGGCAATGATGCATTCACTGACAGAGAAAAAAAGTCAACCTTATGAGTCTCAGGCCGCCTGATCACTTATCGTGATCATTATGCTGAAGGCATCACCAGCTGACTTTTTGGTCCATCTTTATCTACCTTGTGAAGCCCTTTGATCAACCTTGTTGCTTTTAGATGTGCTATAAAAATAAAAATGACATTGATCTTAATGTTGCATTTTTTCTCTTGACAGTTGTGACAATGACTGTACCTGCTGTGTATCAGTTTAGTAAAATGTTTGCATCAACCAAACCAGGATAATCTGAGCATTATAGAGGTATGTTAAATGTGTAACAACTTGTCCACACAGTGAAGTTGTATACAAATTTGAGGGTTATTATGTGTGCGACTGATATATGATGATAAAAACCCAGCATTACACACAAAACTTAAATCTTGACATTTATATCAGACAGCAGAGATGCAGCAAAGAAAATATCATCCAGTGATCAGAACTGGTAAATATTCAGCACAATTGGCTTAATTGGTCAACCTAAAAGAACATCTGAATGCACCGTTGCCATGCAGAAATTTTAAAGATCTCTTACATGTTTACCAATTCATTAACTCACCACCAGAAAGCTCTAAGTCACACTAGCAATAACAGATCTTCCATGTGGGAGGGTTTACTTTCAGAATAATCATTTTCAAGTTAATCAAAAAGATAAAATAAATGAATAGTGTTCTATAATTAGTTCTAGGAGAAAATAAACAGTATCAGTAGATCAGAGGTGAACAAAAAGCCCTGAAAAGCAGAACTGGTGCATCTGGTAGACAGCAGATTATCACACCAACTTATTATTAAAATAAGTAATATCCCTGAGAGAAAAGTTTGTTTTCTTACACAAGTGAGTACTTGTCATTTCTGAAATAACACTAGAAAACAGCTAAAATAAAATGCTTAAATCTTATTTTTAATGATGTGCGAAAACATTCTTACATCATAGGTGCTTTACTCATTTAAGATAATATCAAACGTGTCATGATCACACCAAAGCACTGGCAGTATGACATTATTTTGAAAAGAAACCTAAAGATAATGTTTCTGTTTTATTAGAATAAAGTACTAAGATAAGGTACTGCGTCCACATTTCAGGTTCTTTGTTAAAAGACTTCAAACACCCAAGTGACAGATTAAAGCATGAAACACTGTGAGCACTGGGGCTTGACTGTGTTGATTTAATGGAAAGATACTCACTGTAATGTGGTACTGTCTCCAAATCTCTGGACAAGCCTGAAAAAAGAAAATAAATTATTATAAATAATAAATAAGCAGGTTTCTTTTTTTAGTTTATTGCTAGGCACAATAATTGTTACACAATTTTAAAGAGGCAAACAGAAAAGACAAATCAGCAACATAAATGTGTACATAACTCATAACCTCAAGATAAATACTAAAGACAAAATAAAATATTTATTTGTAGCATCCATTAAGCTGATGTTTATTTGAGTCAATTGAAGAGATGAGGCTAAGTAAAAACTGAACAACACTTTGATGTAATTTCCCCGTTTGCATCTTCAACTCTCTTCCTGTAACTTTCCCCAAACTACATAGATTTTTACTCGTTTTCTATTCGTGACGCTCAAACAGTCATAAAATGATGCAGTGGGTTGTTTTGTGCCGGTGTGGCTAAAGCATTATCTCTGGGGCTTCTCCACGCTGTTCCTTAAGCGCTCCGACATCCTTTACCAACCGCCGCCACTTCCCACAGGGAAATTGAAAATGCCGCAGTCGCCGCAGGCAATAAGATTTATCTACTTACATACCTACTGAGCGAGAGTCAGAGTGAGACACGATTCAGATTCAGCCTGCTCTGTGGAAAACATGAGTTTAATTTGATCTTGTACACACCAAAGTTCCTCAACAAATTAAACTAAAAGTGTCTGATTTGGCCTGGAATTTCTACAGAATGGTGGGTAGATTTTCTCTAAATCCGCTCTGTCTGGATTACAATACAGTGAGGAATAATATGAATTTCGATAGCTGCCTCTTTCCACACCTCTCATCTATCTTTTTTTCAACAAACCCACTCCCTCCCATTTGCTCCATCCCTCCAGACCGCCAGGGTAGTGTGCTGTTGTTGAGGGCGACAGGCGAGGCGAGCGACACACTCGCGCTCCATCAACCGTCTGTCTTTAATGAGAGACACAGAAAGGCCCAGGGGACTG
Organism: Callopanchax toddi; assembly: GCA_006937965.1. Taxonomy (NCBI): domain Eukaryota; kingdom Metazoa; phylum Chordata; class Actinopteri; order Cyprinodontiformes; family Nothobranchiidae; genus Callopanchax; species Callopanchax toddi. The sequence goes on from SSNR01000117.1 coordinate 1,685,270, forward strand.
AGACTTGACTCTGTTTCTCTCACAAACACACACACACACACACACACATTCAGTGTAATTTGTGAGTGCAAGGAACAAAAAAGTTATGCATTACAAGTGGGAGGTAATTACAACTATGCACAACTTTGGACCTCTGCTGTTTAAAAATGATGTGTAGGAGAGGAGAGAGGAGGGAGAAGAACAGATGGATGTGAATGAGAGGAGGATAAAGAATGGGTGAGAGTTTGTGAGAAAGAAAGAGAGAAAAAAGGAAGGAGAAAAAGAAAAATTGGGTTGTGTGTGTCCTGGTGTAGCCTCTCCCTCTGGTGTTCACCTGGTTACTCATCCATCACACAGAGCACAGTACATGACTGACTGACGAAACGGGGGGGAGACACGAGACAAAAAAAGAGAGAGAGAGGATAGGGCGGTCACAGACAGCTCCTTACATACGGTTTTGCTTTTCTAGAGTGTTTGTGTAAATGCTTCAGGTACTGAACAATGTAGAGGGATAATTGTTATTGATGGTCATTAGATTCACCCTTCAGCTGTAACTAACACACACACACACGCACCCACACACGCGCGTGCACACACACACACAACTGGAACAAGCAGTATGGAAAAAACACAAGTACGGTAGAATTGAGTGTTTTTAGTCTGCTCATAAACATCGAGAGAATTTGATGTGCTTTTGTGTCAGACTGTAACACACAAATGATGTAAAGAGTTGTGATTGTTTCATGCAAAAGCACATATTGGTAGGCCTAGCAAACCGAACACTATTCCAGAACCTACACTATTAAAACTGTATTCGCATCGATGAAGTGGGAGCTATTGAGCCATTAGCGCTGTTTGCTGAAAGGTGCTCTTCTTTGATCGTGTCTACTAGAACTATTTCAGAAATCTTTATACAATTTTTAAAAATTTGCTTTTAAAATAAAAGCAAAGACCCATAATGCACAGCTTCTACTACAGTGTCCTCTATTGGTGGTGAATGTCATGCATAGGTGAAGTAGCTGTACAATCACAGCATTCCTGTGGAAGGTGGGCCCTTCTAACCAGAGATGCACCAACAAATCAGCTGGGGATGGGATTTGGCCAATATTCAGCAGGAATGGTGATCTGAAACTCAAAAACATGATGTGTTTGTTTTTTGGTCTATCAATGCACCATTGCCAAGCAGCAATAACAAAAACCTTGTGTTTGTACTGGTCTGTGAGAGCGCGTGATCACCCATTCATCTTACGACTTCAGTGCAAGTTGGTGTTGTGGGTCTACATGTTTCATACGTGTGTTTGGAAGTGAAAGAGCAGATTAACACCACCAAAGCAGCAAGCAAGAAAAAAGTTACTTAACTCCGTGGGTTTACCGAGTAATAAATGAGCTTAATGTTTTAAAGAAAAAACATCCAGGTACTACTTTTTCTGGATTTCTGTTAAATAAATAAAACTTGGTTTTATACTGACATCAAGGAAGTGTCCCCTCATGCGGCAGCGATGGCATTCTTTGTACCAATAGGCCTTCTCACTGCAGGAATTGTAGAGGTGTCCAGGCTGGCCACAGTTGATGCAGTATCTATTGGGACAATCCCTGGCCTGGTGGCTTGTCATGCCACAAAGGAAGCACGGCAGCAACTTCTGCACATACACAGACGGATTGGCAAAACAGTTAAATTAGCATCTTCAGATAATGTGTGTAGAAGCAGAATATTGACCTCTGAACTGAGGAAAACTGACTTTGGGGTCAGGACAGTTCTTGGAGAGATGTCCTGTCCTGTCACAGTTTCTACAATGGACATTCTTCCCAGTATAGTATCTATTCGCCACCCGCTGCACTGCTATCCTGGGACCACTGCCTTTGTTATAGATGAGAGCCTGAAACACACACAGTTAGAAACATTACAAAAACATGGCCTGAGTATTATCTGTCACAGTCTGGAGAACTCTAAGCAATTAGGAAACAGGAGATTCTTTTAAGGCTAATTGTTTAATTTGAATGTTGATGTTTGCCAACTCAGTGTGACAAACATAAGCCCTTTTCACACAGAAGCTGCATCGTCACATCGCATTAAATACATTTTTAAAAGACACCAAAGGTGAGACTTAAAGTGCATCTACACTACTTTGAATATTTTTAAACATTTAGATTTTCTGCTGCGCTTGAACCGCCGTATGCAGGTGAGAAGAACAAAAAAAATTTTTAAACACTTTTTCAAATGGTGAATCCATAGAGACTTGATATCTAGATCTTTGAGAAACAATTAGCTCAGTTGGGAGAGTGGCCGGTCTGGTAACCGGAGGGTCACCGGCTCGATCCCCAGCTCCGGCTGGGTTAGATTGTCGTTGTGTCCTTGGGCAAGACACTTCACCCAACTTGCCTGTGTGAATGTGAGTGTGATTGCATGTGAATGTTGGTGGTGGTCAGAAGGGCCGATGGTGCAGAATGGCAGCCTCGCTTCTGTCAGTCTGCCCCAGGGCAGCTGTGACTACAGACGTCTGTCGTAGTTTACCACCACCAGAGTGAGAATGACTGTGTGAATGAATAATGCAACTCTGTAAAGCGTCTCTGAGTGACCTAAAAAGCGCTATATAAAACTGATGCATTATTATTCATTATTATTAATGAAAAAAGTTAATCTCCACCCACTTCCAACTATTATTTTTAGCTCCAAAACCAAAACATTTTAATGCTTTTTTTTTTTTTTTGCAACTGTCACTTTATTCTAATGCTGTTAAGCTTTAATCATGCACTGAACTGAAAATAATATTTGAAATTGTTTCCCACCTGCTGTATAAGAGATACAACTGTTTTGGATGGTCTTAAACAAGTTTTATAATCAGCAAACCAAATTGTTATTGAAAATTTGTTTTTTTAAACAACAAATTTCCTTTTCCCCTTGCTTCTCGTGAATTAAAGATCATTAAGACCTTAAGTGCAAATTATCCTAAAATGTCCCCCAACAACAGAAGAGGCTGCTTTGACTGTAAACTGAACACAAACTATTCAGATTAAATGTTACGATAATTAATCTGGCTCCTACCTCTTTGTCTTTATTTGAAACCAGCCAACTTTCTTCTTTATCTTTAGCATCTGGAAGAAAATAAGAAAGAAATTTAATAAAAACACTGCAATAGGCATGAGCTTGTGTTTAAATTCTAACCTTTTTTTTCCCATGTTATGGTAAAACACAAACCATGTCAATTTAATAGACACTTATCTTCAACATCTAATGCAGTTGTACATTTAAATTTAATTCTACCCTTACTATATTTGAAAACAAACAAAAACATGATTAATACAAATTGCAAAAGTAGTTTTTTAAAGGATTAAACAAGGTTAGATACATTTTTAATACTTGAAAGCAAAGTTCGGACTTGTTTCAGTTTCTACAACACTATTTGAATGTAAATACACTCAGACTGAATATCAAAAGTTAGATTACGGCTGCAGAAATCTATGGAAAATAAATGCATTTTTAGCTTTTCTAATTTAACAGCAGACACTTTCTGAACCAGTGTTCAATGAAAACCAGCCGTGATCAATTTAATCAAACCTTTAGCTACTCTGAACCCTCAAATGGGTTTTTGCTTCCTGTGAGACACAAACACACACACAGACACATGCACACACACACACAAAGTGACACAGTTGCAGCCTGGCACATCTGTATGAGAGCGGCGCTAACAGCACCCGGAGGGAGTCCGCTGTATTCTCCTCAGGCCCACAGAACTGTAACTGACATCCAGAAATCCTAACGTACACACCAACACACACACAGACACGTGTAGTCAGCATAAATTATGTGCTGATAGCAATGACCCACACAGGCTCACATGCTCTCACAAACACAGACACACCCACACATCGACCCCTGCGATTAGCTGCTTGACAGTCTTTAGCCTTTGGATAAACATACAGCCTTGAGCCTTAATCAAATATTACACTCTCCTTCCCACTGCTCTCTCTCTTTTATTTCTATTTTAGATTCTCTCTATCCAGTCACCTTATCGTTATTCAGCTCAGCCCTCCTTCCTTTGCTTTTGCTTTCGCTCCTTGTTTTCTAACCCCCCTCCCTCCTCCCCGGGTGAGCGGCTGCAGAGGGAGGTTATCACCTCTCTCCCCTGTCAAACAAATTAAAATGGCTGCTGTTTGGATGGGGCTTCTTTCTGCCACGACCTTCACCTCCAAAAAAACACACACATACTCACACATTTACAAATGCTAGACATTCAGTGTCGTCACCACACAGGGAGCTGTGTCCGTCAAATGTCAAGACTATATTTTAGTTCATAAATTCACGTGAAAACCTTTCATCGATCTTTAGATATTGGCCCATCTGAGCCCTGCTGTGGAGTGTTGTGTACAGAATCAGGTTATAACTATTCTTGGGGTCACTGTTTTATTGAGCTAATCACATTTATCACATTTATGGGTAAATCACCTTTTATGAGTTATTATATGTTTCACATTATCTGTATGATCATGTATTAATCTATATAATATTGGGTTTATAATCATATGTAATCACTTTGGGTCACTGTTTGATTGTATTTATCACCACACAGGAAGAACTGCATGTTATGTTTAACCATTTGATTAAGGGTTTATTATGTGTACTCATGTATTCACTTAGATAATCAGAAATAGTTAGGAACACTTACAGAAATATCACAAAGAACTCAAAGTTCTTCACTCACATCAAGAACAATAAGATAACACTTCACACATTTGGGAGTCTGAATAGTTCACTCTCACTCACAGGAGATAGAACAAACGCACACATCTAGGTCAGGAGAGGAGAGCACTCACACATACAGAGGTCAACACTTTAATTTATGCATCCTAAATCACGGAAGTAATGGTAGAGCACCCTCACATAGTTTGTACACTCACATAAGTATTTACACTAACATAATAACTACACTCAGTTAGTATTAGGACTTCGGTAGAATAGAGCAAAGCAAATCTAGGGGTAAAACATTATACTTTAGAGTTTCAGTCTAATCAGGTTTGGTGTGAGATTTACAACAGGCCTGGGGGAGGAGATCTCCTGGCCTTGGGAGCAGAGCAGGATGCCATGGTGACGGAGAGTTGCCAGGCCTGAAGAGATAGCAGTGATCTGTCTGATTGGTAGAACCCACATTCTTGTTATTCTGTGATGCTATCGTAGATTGTAAGCAATGAGGGACCGCCCCTCATTGGATAGGAAAACCCACCTTCTTACCCTGTGATGCTATAAAGTGTATGCTCTGAAGGACTGACCTTCAGAGAGTGGCTGGAACCACAGAACTCTCTCCTTCTGCAGAAGTATATTAAACTGGTGTGTGTAACTATAACAAGCGTGATTTGTCTTTCTGGATAACTTCAGACTTGTAGAACTGGGAAAAGGTGAACGAGGGGATTTTGGGACCCCTGCTCACTTCAGGAGTCAACACTGTTTTTTTTTTTTTATAAAACAACACCAACATGGAAGTTGCATCTATAGTTGATTACAAGATTATTCTGGGACTATTCACAAGGATTAACCCACAAAAACTTGACATGATGATGAAGGACTCATAAGAAGACTAAAACTCAAGTCTAGTTTTGAGAAGGCTTTACCCCCTTTAAGATGGATATCAAATTAAAGTTGTTGCTTTTTTCAAATTAATTCACAACTTAAATATGACCTGTTTTCATAAACAAGTCATTTTTAAAGTAGACAAAGTGGCAATGTCCAATCCCCAAAATCTGGAAGACCAGGAACCAGTCATTGATTAGCTTTGGTCCTGGCACATCCTCAGGCTGTTTTGTGTATTTCTGGAGACAATGCCTCATAGACTCCTCTGGGTGTTTTAAATCTCAATGTGACTGTGTAAAAATGGTGCTGCAGAGTCTCCCCTTTTGACTGACATCTCTTTTGACCGACTGGGTTGAGCTTTGGTCTCTCCACAGCCAATAATGTCCACTGATCCACAGACCATGTGAGAGGATACACACATAATATCACACCTAGAGCTCTGACCAATCTTTTCCTACAATGATTTGAACTCCACAGGCATGTAGCCAATACAATTCTCATCACAACAAGATGCTACATGTGTAAGTGGGTTCTGAAATGGCTTCAGCATGCGCAGTGGGTACGTGAACAATGCGCTCTGAATATGTGCTGGTGCATTAAAGGTTCGGAGACGTTGTTTTGTGAACTTTTTTTCCAACTAAAAGGTGGTCAAAAGTG
>SSNR01000117.1:1691582-1733241 GCA_006937965.1 Callopanchax toddi
GGATGTTGTTGTTGTATATTGGGGTGGGAGGGGGGGGGGGGGGGGGGGGGGGGGGGGGGGGGGGGGGGGGGGGGGGGGGGGGAATCTGCAATGAGAGATAAGTTTAGCATTTTGTGTTTGTGTTCATGCATGTAAGAGTCTGTTTTGTTTTGTTGTGTTGTGACTGGGAAATACGTTCTGTGAATAAAAACAGGCAGACATGACATAAACACCAACTCAAGAAAAGTTCAAGAGTAAACAAGCCAGAACCTGACTGCTTTGTGTCAGTGTTAAAATGACTGACATGCTCCATGAAGACAACATTTAGCTGATCCATATGTGATCAGACCTGTTTTTTATACCAGGAAAAGACAGTGGCTCAATGAAACTAATATGTGATGAACTGGACACAGAAATAGTAAATATGCAAGTAGTTTGCACTGTGTTGTGTTTTTAAATATTTCATTTGAATGTTGATGTTTAAATGTTTTACAATAAATATGAAAAATATAGAACTTGTTCTTTTTTTTATAATTCGCAACAGGCAAATGGGCTTTTCAGTGAGTTGATGGCTGATTGAGATACAGTATCTCAATCATGCTGAACGTGAATCAGAGCATGATTCCCCTAAGTATCACCTTTCATTATTGCATTCACTGATGACTGTAGGTTGGAGCATTCTTGACATATAGCTTTTTAACGCGTGTTAGCTAAAGTGTCAATTTGGAGACTCCATGTATTTATTCCACAATAACCAAAAGGCCGGACCCGTGAAATAATCCACTCAACAGAGTGTTGACTCCTGAGTTTCAGGTCCTGCTGCATCATTCACTTGTTCCAAAAATATCAGCAACTTTCCTGTGATTGAAAATATTCTAGGCAATTGTGAGCAACCCAACAAACAAGAGTTTGCTGCGAATACAGAAAAACACCAGCAACTTTGGATCTGATTCACAAATAAACTTCAGGGCGAGTCCCACATTTCTGTGTTTCAAGTATTAAAACTCTACCCTCAGTTTTCAGTGGCATTCCTGAGGCAAATTCATGAAGACCATGATGTGATTCTCTGTCATATATCTGCTTCTGAATAACACATTTTTTTAATTTGTAGATCTTTTTAAAAGTTAAATTAGATACAAATTTATCACATCATAGGTTAAGTGCAGATTATTGGAAAATCTAATCTGTAGATGTTTTTTCCAGTACCATAGTATAGTGAATTTTGTTTATACTAGAACATCTTGTACATTTTCTGTTTCAGTTGTGAGAAATCTTTAGTTTCTTTCAGATATTTTGATTTGATTATTCTGTCTCAGTGCAATCGCCTGACTGATGTCAGATAAAGTGTAGCTCTGTGTTTTTGTGAACCTGCTGACTGATGGGTACAAGCATGCTGTGGTCACAGTGGTAGATGATATTTTATTCAGCTATGGGTTAGTTTTGTATAAAGGTGAACACAAGGGACCTCCCAGTGCTAAGCTACTGTGAGCAGACCAGGCGGCCTCAGTGGGACTGGTGTTTGTGTCTCTGCACGCTTAGCTGGTGTTACACAACAACCAGTACGCGGCCAAAGGGCAGCCAGAAAAAGAGCTGGGGTGAAAGGTGTGCATGTGTGTGTAGAAGTGCATCTTTGTGTGTTTGTGTGTGAATGTAAGTAGGCGTTAGTGACTCAACGAAAGTCATTCCCAAAGCGTCTCCCTGGGGGACTCCCCAAATAAAGAGCAGGAAGCTTTCCCTTAATCTAAGGGCCACCCCCCATCTCACCAACCCAACACACACAAGGATAAAGGGTGAAGCTCTTTGTCACGGACGAGGAATCAAACACATGGAGGGGTGGAGGAGAGGGTGGGTGGGGGTCTGTTGTCTGTACACAGGGTGAAAATATGCTAATCAACCTGGAGGCCCTGTTCAAACCCAAACCATCAGCCTCGTTCCATCGCGGCCCAGCACATCCGAAGGAGTCTGGGGTTGAAAAGGCAGATGGCAGCGGCTTAACCGAGCAGCTGAACAGACTCACAAGAGGCCTCACAACGTGCTGACTGCAATTTCAACAGACCTGATGGTGAAGCACTCCTAACAACCATCTTAGAGGTCAAAGCTCAAATACCTTAAACAAAAGAATTGATGATATGTGGTTCAAGGTGAGAAATGTTAAAAGGAAATCAATGTGCCAAGTGGAATCTAAACTCTACCCAGACATTCTAACACACACTGTAGGTTCCACTGACTTCAGTTCTGCGGGACGCCTCGTTCATTATCTCATCACTCCATCATCAAGGGTAATGCAACACAATGGCATGGAAGAGAGGGAGACAGAGAACCGGAGGGAGGGAGTGATCAGGGGAGAGAAGGCGACAGATGCTACCTGTCTGTCTCAAAGGTACCCTGATTACTTGAAGATGAGGAGGAGGAGGAGGGGGAGGCTGCATGTCTGTTCATCAGCGCCGGCAGAACAAAGCAAAACAGAGGAACTGAGTGTGTGTACGTGTTGTGTGTGTCTGCGTGTGAATGCAGTGAATCTGTCCCTTCTACCAGTGAGAGCAGAACGGAAGTGTACGTGTGGTTAATGAACCATGAACACCCAGATCTCCTGGGGTGACACACACACACACAAATGGGATGAGGTTCAGACGGGATGGTTTGAGTCTGATAAACCAAGGACAAGGCAGGAAACGTCAGTCTCCTCACACACACACACACACACACACACACACACACACACACACACACACACACACACACACACACACACACACACACCATCCTCCAGTACTGACACTTGAACAGGCATCCCAAACCAGCCCGCCCACTGTACAAGGTCTTGACCAAACCCATTAATACACCAGCAAGTGCACATGGACACACACATTAGATGAGAAAGAGGGTCCTTTCACCCCAAACAGAAGTCATGTTTGATACCACAGTAACAGGGTTGGATTAGTAACAGTATACCTGACAATGGTGGCGGTGGGTGGGAACGTGCAGGTCTCCTTGTGCCAGAGTGTGAACACCAAACAAAAAGTTTAAATCACCCTGGCCTGACTGCACTGGCTTCTGTGAGATTAAATGCACCCAAAATGTGTGAAACAACAACCCCGCAGCAGAACCGCTACCTTCGCCTGTATGTAAAGAGGAAGAGGAGGAGCACTGCCAGAGCCCTGCAAAAGGCCACAAATGTGCATGTGTCTGCTCAAACGGTCAGAAACAGACTCTATGAGGGTGGTCTGAGGGCCCGACGTCCACAGGTGGGGGTTTTGCTTACAGCCCAACACTGTGCAGAACGTTTGGCATTTGTCAGAGAACACCAAGATTGGCAAATTCGTCACTGGCTCCATGTGCTCTTCACAGATGAAAGCAGGTTCACAATGAGCACATGTAACAGACGTGATAGAGTCTGGAGACACCATGTAGAACGTTCTGCTGCCTGCAACATCCTCCAGCATGACCAGTTTGGCAGTGGGTCAGCAGTAATGGTGTGGGGTAGCATTACTTTGGGGGCACAGCTCTCCATGTGCTCACCAGAGGTAGCCTGATTGCCATTAGATGCCGAGATGAGATCCTCAGACCCCTTGTGAGACCATATGCTGGTGTGGTTGGCCCTGGGTTTCTCCTAATGCCAGACAATGCTAGACCTCATGTGGCTGGAGACTGGCCCGCCCGTTCCCCAGACCTGAATCCATTTAGCACATCTGGGACATCATGTCTCGCTCCATCCGCCAACACCACGTTGCACCACAGACTGTCCAAGAGTTGCCAGATACTTTAGTCCAGGTCTGGGAAGAGATCCCTTAGAAGACCATCCACCACCTCATCAGAAGCATGCCCAGGCATTGTAGGGAGATCATACAGAAATGTGGAAGCCACACACACACACACACACACACTACTGAGCCTCATTTTGACTTGTTTTAAGGACATTACATCAAAGTTGGATCAGCCTGTAGTGTGTTTTTCCACCTTAATTTTGAGTGTGACCCCAAATCTAGACCTCCGTGGGTTGATGAGAGAGTGAGAGAGAGCGCGAGTGAGAGAGAGAGAGAGAGAGAGAGAGAGAGAGAGAGAGAGAGAGAGAGAGAGCGAGAGAGAGAGAGAGAGCGAGAGAGAGAGATCAAACTTGATCTACTGTGGTGTAGCAGCACTTTGCATAGTTGTGCATAAATCCCTGCTCAGAAAGAAAGAAAACTGTATCTAGTATATTTTATACTTTATAAGCTACACAGGGTTACACTAACACACTTACATCTAAATTATATTAAAAGAAACTAAAATGTGGTGCAATTATTTCAAACGGTTGAATTGTGCTTTCATTTGGAGATGGTTTGATGAGATAAACTGGTGAAACTCCTTAAATTGTCAGGTCCTCACTCAAAGGTGACATAACATATATTTTACAACACAGACATGTTAAACCATCATTATAGATTTCCAGGTCCTTGGAGTTGGATGCTGCTGCTTGGTGCACACACAGAAACTAGTCAGAAGAAAAGGATTTAGGCTTTACACTCTTAAAAGCAGAAAGCTGCCCATCCAGAGTCTGGTTCTGGTTCTGGTGGAGGTTTCTTACTCTTAAAAATTAGTTTTCTTTTCCACTGTCGCCCATCATGCTATGCTTGCTAAAAAAAAATTTAAATTGCATTGAAGTGAAGATTTGATGCAATCTGTCTGTTTCCTTCTAAAAGACAAATGCGATGAATTGCCACTACATAGTTGACTGTATCTATTTTGCTCACAACTGAATTGAACTGACTGAATACATCTAGCCTGAATCTGGACGGGATTTGAACTGGATTTGTGTATATTGCTTAAAGATGGTTTTTGTTGTGAAGCGGTGCTAAATAAACAAACTACATTGACCTGAATTAGTTTTAGGGTGGTGTGTAGTTCAGTAGGTAAACTCTGGCAACAGGAGATTGAGTTACAGCTATTTGTATGTTTACTAAGGTTCATAAGATGTTTTACTGACAGACAAATCAACAAGCACAAACATATGTGCCTTTCATGGTGGGTCTTTGGCTACCTGGTGGCACAGACTGTAGTATTACTGACTTGCAGCAAGAAGGTTGCGGGTTAAATTCCTTGTTGCAGCCTTTCTAAATGGAGTTTGCATGTTTTCATGCATGTAGCTTTTCCCCACAGACCAGAAACATGCATGTTAGGTTAACTCTAAATTGTCCCTAGGTGTGGATGAGTGTGGTTGCACATCTTGTTTGTCTTCATGTGTGTCCCTGTGATGGACTGGCGACTGAATCAGGGTGTCCCTGTCCCCATGATTCTCAGTGGATAAAGTGGTTAGGGAAAAGTTAATAAATTAATTTCCTTTAATCTTTTTAGGGTCTGCAATAAAGATATATAAACTGCTGAAAGCATTAATCATTTTAAATCTCCAATTAAGACCGATTGATTTTAACTGGCTTTAAATGAATTCTTAATTGTCATTTAAAATATTTAGTTTTTGCATCATGTTATTGCATTTGAATTCAATTGTAATGCTTTTATAATGTACTGTTTTTGTATTTTCCACATTGTAAAATGTTTTTTTCAGAGAGTTGTTTGAAATGTGATTTATAATTAAACATCAACATCATTTTTTGGTTTAACAATTTAAATCAGTCATTTATGTTGATGTTGTGCTACTTGTACAATGAACATATTCAGTTTTTAAGATTACCCCAAATCTGTTGGTAAATATAAATCCTAAAATCTGATTCGCTGTTTAATGGTAGTGGATCACTACGACTGAACCTGACACCGCCACCCAGGTCGACTTACTCTTTGTGTGGTTGTTGAGTGTTTTGGGTCTGCTTTGTGTACACCCAACATATTCCGGTGCCGTCCATCCTTGATTATGAGATATCCAAGCCCACCACACGCTACTGCCCCCCCTCCCCGTGACATGTTGAGCGCTCACTGCTCAGCCACTGCTCGCCTGTGCCACGTCCCCTCTTCCACACCACGTTGGCAGCCGGGGCAGGGCAGGTGGCCAAACCTGTCAGTCAAACCACCGTCGCCACGCGGCAACACCACAGACACCAATTACCACACAGCAGGGGCGCGGCCTGGCAACCGCATGGCAACCACATGGTCCAATCAGGGTACACAACAACAGGGACCAAAGAATGCCAAGAAAAGTGAAGGAGGCAATCTCTGTGTGTGTGTGTGTGTGTGTGTGTGTGTGTGTGTGTGTGTGCGCACGGGCGTTTGTGCATGTAACCATGTTCAAATTCTCCAAAAACAGGCATATAAATATCTGCAGGTTTGTTAGAAGAAGGGTAGCGACTGTATTTTTTACTTAATGTTTGCTGTTGATTTACTGCGGATCAGATGGAAGATTCAGGTGATCAGTTTAATAGATCAGTTTGAAATTATCCTTAAAAAATTGGTTATTGACCGTGCTTATACTTACTTAGCTGATGACCAAGAAGAAAAATTAAACTACAGTAGCTTCTACAATCACTGCAGCAAAAAAATTTGTTGTATTAATTTTTATTTTCTTTCCACATGTTTTCAAGTGTCCAAATTCTTCTAAGTGTTGTTCAATATGTGATTGCTCATGTTGGGTAAAACTGTTGTATTTTTGTGGAGAAATCGTCTGCCTTAATTTCTCAAGATAAGCATTTGTCACAAAAACCCTATGAGTTGACCTCTACAGCACATTGTTCATTTAAAACATTAAAATTATCTCCATCAGTTTGATAATAACCTCAGCTTTTAAATTGACTTCCTTAGACCTGATGCAACAACACAGCTTTCCACGACTCATAAGCAACAGCATTTGTGTTTGTTTACTTGATCATTTTACAGTATACACAGTTATTCACACCACGTTTATGTTAATTGTTGGTTGTGGTAATTCATTGGCATTAGCAACTGTTAGCATAAACATCATGTCCGATTGTCCGTTGTGTTGTGGGATTGCATTACTATAAACATCACAAAGTAATTTGCTGTCACTATAAATAATAAAGTATTGCAAAAAAGTTTAAATGTGAAATATCTGTCAAATCACCAACCTGTAAAGGAAGGGAAACAAAACAACTTCTTTCTTGTTTCCAAGATTATTAAACAACAATGTTGTGCTGATGTTAACATGATCCTTAATGGAACTGTTTTCCTTTGTCTTTAGAGAAAGTTATGTAGAGTTTTACTTTCCCCAGTAGGATGACAAAGCACCGTATAATCAACAAGTGTTTGCATTTTTATCAATAAATTCATACATTTTTTCGTGAAAAACAAAATGTCGTCAAGAAAAAATGACCAAATTACTCATGGTGTGCCTTTTTGTCTTTTGCAGCAAAACACACAAACACACAAGCACAGTCTGTGAGGGGCAAATATATTTTAATAAAACCACTGAGTTGCAACCTCAATTTCATTTTGATGAATTTCCTCCTGCGGGAGTGAGCCATGCAGGGGGCGGGAGGGCAGGGGGCGGGAGAGGGGAGCAGGGCGATGGGGGCTGGGAGGCAGATAGAATTTTCATGATTGTTATTTTTGTTATTATACAGAAAGGGGGGTGTGGGAGGCTAGATAAACGGCGTTGGTTAATCTAAACCATTTTTGCAGAGCGCTCCATTATCGTGCAGGTTGGGGATGTCGAGAGGGTTATTTTTCTGAGGGATCTTTGGCCCCAGTAATTAAGCTCCATTCACCGGGCGCTGTTCCCCAAATTAAAAATTTGTCATTAAGTGGAATTTACCATAATGCCTTTTTATCTGCCGGCGCTTCAGCGTGAGTTTGTCTGCGCGGGGCAGAGGTGAAGGAGGGGCAGAGGGAGAGGACAACCAATAACACATGAACACTCACACACTTCGAGGGAAAAAGGGCAAATTGAAAAACTGAAATAATCCTGGATAGCAGCACACATCTGAGCAAATGCACATGCGCACGCATGCACACACAAAACCTCACTTCAATCCTACAAATCCACAGCCTTTGGGGTAATTAAATAATGATGCTTTAAAGTTTTAATTTAGATTTGCCTTTTTCCTTCCTCCTCTGACACACGCATACACACACCCATCCACAGAGTTAGTCGCTATGTGTTTATAGACTTCAGCCAGTCAGATAGCCCTCCGTGGGCTGGGTACACTGGAGGAAGAGAATGATTGAAGAGCAGAATCTCTGTCTCAATAGGCTTTAAAAAACAATACAATTATTAGTCTTTAATTAGAGCAGACCCTCTGTGGGACAGGGGACAGACAAAGAACAAAGGAGGATTAGAAGAGGAGCACCTAATATGGCTCCTTTATCGCTTCATTCAAATACGGTTTAAAAATGCATCCGACTGTCTTTTTGCACCTGACAGTCAGAAGTTATAACTGTGGCACATTTAGGGGAAAAATTAAATGCTATTTATTTCAGTCTAACTTTTAATGTATAAGTTTCAGATTTACAAATGTCTGTCTTCAAATATTAAATTAGAGAGACCGAATACATAGTCAAAACTCTGTTAGGTACAGGGGTTTAGGATTCCAATCACAAAGAAATTCTATGTCAAATTAACAAATTTACATCTCTAAAAATTATAATTTAACAAAACAGAATGTCAAAAATCAAAAGTATCATCATGAATTAAGGATATACCAGTTAAATCACAATAAGTGTTATTTATTACACAGTTCATTCCAGCAAATAATGGCAAAGTTTTAAGCAACAATGTCACACGATCATTTAATGTTTGTAGTCTGTGGTGAGGATGTCTCTTAACTACTACAGCACCAAATACAGCTCAATGTCTATAAACCTGACTGAATTAACGCCAGTTTTCTGAGGTCAGTTGACTGTGGTGGCCATCTTGAATCTGGTTGATTTCAGAAGTTAACGAGGTTATATGTAAAACTAATAAATAACTTTTCAAAGACTTTCAAGGCCAAAACATTGTTTTTCCTTCTTGATCTTAAGGAACTGCGGGTGTAAGAAACATGAAACCTTAAAGCTTAGATGTTCATTGGTGACATTTAATATTAAACCAGTGAAGGAAAAATATTTAATACAGAACTCTAACATCAATAATAAAATCAGTCAAAAGCACTTAGGAAAAACAGTTTACTGTACTTACTGTTAATAAACTGTTTCTAAGTACTTTAAGTATGACTTTTGTCTTTCCGTACATTTTTATTGTTTACTTTTGTGACAATGTCCCTCTGGGAATTAAAGTTTTCTATTTATCCAAACCATATCTATCAAAGGAAATTTTACAGGTCAAGTGATGAGGATGAAAACACAAAATAATTGGGTTAGGAGTCAGTGATTCAGACTTTACTCTTACGTTTTCTCAAACTGAATAACATGGTGTGATGAAAATAGCACCTATAAAAACACCAACGTACACCTGACATTCACTTTGGAAGCTTTATTTTTTTTCCAGCATTTCTTTTTCTCCTCATCCTGTCACAGATACATGAACATTTCTTTGACTCTGGTAACAAGACTTAATATTCCACATTTCTCTGAATGCCACCGGAGAGGCATTCATAAAGCTCTAAATGAACGGAGGGGGGAGGGAGGTGCTGGGGAGAAGGAGGAGGAGGGTGAAACGGAAAACAGGAGGGAGATATTAAGAGGAGAGTGGACAGATGGCAGAGGTTCTGCCTGGTTGAAAGGGGCAAGTCAGGAGGAGGCTTTTCTGGGTGGGTGTGTGTGTGCGCGCAGAGGAAGGATACTTCCTCACAAGATGCAAATCTAAAAAACATTCACACATTTTGCCAAATGAAGGAATTAATTTAAAGAAAAGTCTGAGACACTTCCTTTAACATAAAACCCAGAGATTGGCTCAGCTGTTTCCATACTGGTTAAAGATTGAATTCAGTGACGAACTCAATAATTGCACCTTCCAGCCTCTGACTGACAGATAAACCTGGCTAAAGTAAACCACAGATAGAGCTGAACAACAACGTGCTGTCAAAGTCCCATCTTGTGAACGGCGGCAGGAAGAACAGCGGGATGGCAGACGGGAGGGAGGGCGCGTAGAGAGACAGGGGGTCTTATTTAGTGTCGTTTAATTTGCTCCCCTCTTTTCCATCCTTCCCTTGGAATTTCTGACAGGTAATAAAAACAGGAGCTTTCTTGACAAGCCCGTCTGAATTTGGATTGAATAATATAACTGTAGAGTTTCTCACACAGCGCTCTGTCCAAGCGTGCAGAGCAGACACCAGCATGCTCATCGTGAACAAAAAATGTGTGTGTACGTGCACTCTTAACTGCACACACAAACACACACAGGCACTCACATCATGATAGTTAATGCAAAAACAATCAGATATTCCTCCACACAATTCCACTTAAATATGTTAATCTCTACATCTGGACCCAACCTCCTCCTCTTATGCCCACTTCCTGTTTCTGCAGCGCTCTAAAATCCCTTCATCCCACATCCTCCTCCTGCCTTACCTCATCGCTGCCTCCCTCCTCCTCCTCCTCCTCCTGCTGCTGCCCTCGGAAGCTGCTGAAATCCCATTCCCCGTGGGGCATGCTAAATTGAATTGGCGTGTTTATATGAACAACAGGGCCGTTGCTTTAATATACCTTTGAGTTTATGCCTAATGCCTCCCTGCTAATACCGGCGGAGCTTCAAACCTTCCTCAACGCCCGTCGCTTTTATAGAAAGCACAAAAGAGACAGAATAGAGACGGATGAGGAACGGAGAGATACTCTGGGAGCGTGGCTGTTTTTGTAAATGAGATGGAGATAGAAGAAGTAGCCTGTTAATGCATCGTAATGACTTATATGTTTTATCAGTGCCTCTGTAGAAACCCACAAACACACACACACACCTATCATCCCCTAGTGTGAATAAAAAGGATAAAGGAGACACAAAAAGGCAGGAAGATCTTTTTTCTTCTTCAGATTAGTGAGTAATGCTGAATAAATATCCGGAGTTTGGGTTGAGGGAGTCAGTCATGCTCGACGACTTGCAAACATTCCCCATTTTCTCTTCGTCTCCCCCCTTTTCTTTGTCCCTCTTGTCCCCTTTCTCTTCAGGCCCTGTGTCAGCCTACAAAAAGGCCTGCAGTTCAAAGGCAAGAGACAGGTCTGAGACACTCAACCCAATTACTATTGATCAGGCTGCACTCAGGAGGACTGAAACGCGCTCACCTGCACGGCCACACACAACCACACAAACGCTAATCTGTTTAGATATAACGAGTCCTGTAAGATTACCGAAGGCTGTTTGTTCACAGCTGATTTTAACACTCTCCTAGAAAGAGCCTAAAGAATGGGAGAATGGAGGTGGAGCTTTTTCAGTAACTGAACAAGAATTTGTTTCTATTTATTTTATTAAAAGCTGGAGATGTGTTCCAATTATTTTATTATAATTATTTTTCATTTTGATTTACATAGTTATACAAATGTATTTTGTTGCTACTACAAAAAGGGTTCTGAACAAAAAAAAGATTTTTTAAAAGAAAAACAAAGAAAGAAAATGCTATAAAAACAGACAAATGTAATTTTGTTGCTCAGAGAATGTTAAACTATAATACACAATAATTTTATTATAAATGTAAACAATTAAGTGCCGATAAAGTTTAACAATATCTAAATGATAACTTCAGATTTTGCTCATTGACATACAAAAAAGACAGTTTTCAGCTTTTCCTTGTATTTTGGAATTTTTTTTAATTCTATGATTATGATTATTATTAAAGCTAAAACTGATTTGTAAACATTTTAATAGGTTCTATCCTTTTAACATTAAGTATTATGTTAACTTATTTCTGTTAAGTGTGCCTATAAAACGAGTAGATGATTAAGAACTCTGCAGCTGAAAACAGTAAATCTGACTAATCATTATCACAAAAAAATTAAAACTATAAGTTATTATGAATTTAGAAATGCAATATTCAGAAAAATTTGTATGTTAAAGTCTGCTTTGTCCTTTTAATTTTTGCAGCAAAATGTCACACAAAAACATGACAGGTGAACTACAGATGATCAGCTGATTCACTATAAAGAGAAATAACTGTTAATGCGGGAGGTGAAATTAGTTTAAAAAAAAAAAGCTCAGCTGAGATGCACACACTCAGTCACGGGCACAAAAAAATCTCACATTAAAGGGTGCATGATGAACTCTGCGTGTTGTCTGGAAGCCTGTGCAGAAATATCAATGACTAAACTCCCAAACGAGTCAGTAACTATCTCATTCGCTCTGATTTTATCCCCAATAATTAAATTTCTTTCCCAACGCTGACTTTGGCTTTATCAGGCGCCCGCCGCCAGAATCTCAGCATTTCATTTAACCATAATCCCCTGGATAAAGGGGCAGCCAAGGTGTGCTGCTGCACGGGCGTGTGCGCACACTGAAAAACGTGCACGAGCAAAGACTTAAACTTTAAACAGACGCACGAACAGAGAGGAGTTAGTCATTCCATTACTGAGAAAGAAATCGCTTTTAGACATTATAAACCTTTACAAAAGGTCTAAACATATTCTAAATTAGGTCAGGAGTTTTTAAAAAGTGTGGTTTGTAAAATGTGTTGTGAATACAAGCAGAGCAGATGAAGGTTTACAGAAAAGATCCCTGAAAATGTAGCATAGCAACAACAGCCACGTAACCCGGCCTGGTTGTGTTGTATTGCAGAATGGATGGGGATGGACAGAAGTGGACAAATATAGAGATGGGATGGATGGAGGGAGGGGTGGAGCTGAAGGCTTGAAGGAAGAAAGATGTAGTTTATGTACAGCTACACTGATAGGGAATATCTTGTGCAATATGAAGCATGCTCTATGTTCAGTATTTTTAAGATCCTGCTGAAAAACTTTGCTGATCAGAAGTGATTTGCTAGCCCTCGTACCATCAATCCCACCAGTTGTTTTAGACATCGGGTATATTTTAGCATGTTTGCATGAAAATTTAAAAAACTCTCTTAAGACTAATTTATTGATATTTTCATTTGGATATGGCCAAAATATAGAGGTGCACCAATTCTGGTTTAGAGGACTGATACTGGTATCTGGTTCTTGTACAGCTCTGACCTGATAAAAACTATTTTGGCCGATTATAGTCTATTATAGTTTTAAGTTTTTCAGTTTTTGACTAACTTGAATATTTTGATTCAGGAAGTAAAAATCCCACATTGAAGAGCTGTTATCACTAAATTAGTGCTTAGCAACATCAGATTTTTACTGCTGCTTGGTAAATGTTCATTCACAGGCCTAAAGAATTAATCTGATTCACTATCAAATTGGCTGATCACGGATTAAACTGATTATGCTGAATATTGTCCAACTCCAATCTGCCATTTCTGGTGCATCTCTACCAAAGAAGGCATAAAAACATCTGGAAAGTAATAAAATGGCCCAAATACTAAACAATCTGATGCATATGAATCCTCATAAAAGAGATGTAATCCATCCAGGACATGGAGAATGTAAAACATAAATAAATAAAAGAAAACTGAACTTCTTTTCTTTTCTTGAAGACATTTCACCTCTCGATTAAAAGCCTTCTTCAGCAGAACCATGTTTTCATCAATCAACTCTTAGCTCTCGATCATCCTGTATATTTAACTGGTTCTACCAAACAACATATATTTATATTTAAAAAACTTGGTGTTTTATTGAAAGTAGGTTTGTAGACACATGCAGAGACCTCCAACCCCAATAGCCAGCAATAACATAACTAACAAAAAATATCAGAACTCGATTAAAGAAAGAAAGAATTAAAGGCATTTCTTAAAGGGAGCAGGTAAGTGAAAGTGAAAGGTACAGAGGATGATTTAAACTCAGTGAAATTATAGTGAGTGAGGCCAGACCAGGCCCAGCTGGTCTCTGTCTGACGAGGGCCTTAATTAAGAGACACGGAGCGAAGCCTTGGAATGGCCACATACACACAGCCAAGAGCCTCAGGAGAGGAGAAAAAACTGCTTAACAGACACACTGGTGTGTTTGTGTGGTTCACCGCCAAGAATCAAACTCGCTCACATACACACATGCACCAAGAGCACTCCACTGGGACCTTGAGAAAAACAGTGGCCGGCTATTATTAGGCAACCCTTTGCATACCAAAGCAAGTGTTCGAACCCTAAATGTGAGTATTTGTGTGTTAGGGGTTCTCCGTCTTATCCTGTTGACTGTTAAACTGAACTTCTGATCCCAAAACAGCCCTGGTGCCACCAGAGGAGGAGGAGGGCTGAAAAGTGAGAGAATAAAAGAGGAACAGAAGGAAAGGAGTGATTCTGTGGATCCATTACTACTTTAGCCCCCCTTACCCTTCCTTGACTTGTCCCTCTTTCTCCTGCTTCTCATCCCAAAAACGTATTAATATTAATACACACCCTTCCCTTCAACTCCTACACACACACACACACACACATCCCTTTCCAAAAAAATATCACCACCCTAGGCTACCAGTTAATAAAGCCCTCTCGACCACCCCTCCCAGCCTAAAAAACAGGGAAAGACAATAAAGGCAAAGTTCTGCAGTCAAAGAAAAGAAGAGAAATTAATACAGTCCCACGAGACCTCCTTCTGTCCTTCTGTCACCCCCACAATAATTTGATTTCCTATTAAGTGACTGCTTAATTATAATGATTATTATTGGTAATTGTAATTGACGTTTTTTTCCCCTGGCCCTCTCCTCTCCGTCCCCTCCCTCTCCTAGAGTCTTCTCTAAGGACACGATGAGCTGTGAAAACTCAAAAGGGACTACAAATTTATACAAACACCGAGTGGCAAAAACAAAAATATAAAATACTTCACCTGAACATAAAACATGGGATTAAGGTGCTGAGGTTTTATTCAATCATATGAGTGTGTTTTAGTGTGCGTTTTATCCTGTAGCTTCAGGGCACGACTGCTGCAGGTCTGCTTAGGAAAAAATATATTCTTGCTCTCAGGGGATATCCTGGTTAAATAAAGGTTTGAGCAGAAGACAGGGATTTCCTTTTCTTCCCATCAATCACCCCTTTTTCACATAGTTTAACTACAGTAGAGGCCCTCTGGACCCCAGTTTATTACCCCTAGCTTCAGGCTACAGTCACTAAAAACAGTCATACTGAAACTAAACCTCTCAGTCAACATGAAACATTAGATGTTGAATTTCTATATTAAAATAAAGGAATTATTAAAAACTATATTTTCACGTTAGTACATTAAAAAACTGTGAGGAAATTTTAAAGTGGAATTGGTTCTCTATTTGAAACTAAAGACGGTGAAACTCTGTTCCACTGGGCCCGGGCACGGTTATTGGGCTCACCTCAGGCGTGGTGAGGCTGACACCAGCTCACACACATACCCACACTTTTGTCTTAAAATGCACACACCTTCACACTCCAACACACACACACACACAGCACCTCCAACCTCTCATCACACCTTCACTTTCACTCTAAAGTATCATCTCATTTTAACATAGCTATTACAGGACAAAAAAATATTAAACTACATTTTTTGGGACGTTATTCTATAAATTGGAGAATAAATAAAGAAAATTAAACTGACACATAAATCATATTATATCAGTGTAATCCTTCCATTAAAAAAATGCTACTATACTGGTGTGTATGTGTGTGTGTATTCAGTAAACCTAACCAAAGTATTTTCTGGTAGATTATATTTAAATGTTACCACTAACTCACTCTGAAGAACAAACAGCCACATTAATACAAATGAGCACCTGCAGCCTCAACCACAGATGTCTGTGGGTGTTTTTAGTCAAAGTTTCCAAGAAAAAATAGAGAAAATTTTCATAGATCGTTCTGACAAAGATTACTTTCAGACAGGATGGCTTGTCTCATCCAGATGTAGATAAATGTGGTTTAAATAAACGACATAATCAGTGAAATAAGAATCCTGAAATAAGTGCGGGGGCGAGATAAACACCAGCTGTAATTAAGATCTCAGAACTAACTAGATGTTAAATTAAAAATAAAAATGTGATTTATTTTTCCATTGTAGATTTTAGGTTAAATTGTTTTGGTATGTGTGTCAGATATTATTTTAACAAAATCATAAAATGTAATCATATTTCATTATGCACAAAAAATTCTAAATTAGTCATCTGGACAAATCAAACTTCATGAACCTACCAATGGAAAACTGACAAACACGTCAGGAATCTGAAACAGGACACTAGACAAAAAAATGTTTCATTCTGTTTGTAAAACAGACCGCTGAAACCAGATTTGTGGCTTTGTTTGGGGCCATGTCAGGTCAAGTGCAGTGTGAGAAGGCTGAGCTGAAGAACCGTCTTATGACTGACACAGACGGAGCAGAATTTGGTCCGTACACAGAACTCCGGCCGTGTCCGAGTCATTCTGAGACGTTCACCTGCAGGCAAGTCAAAGCCGAGGCTGGCCGATGATGTCTCGTCAACTTTAGCTTCCTCGTTCTCGTCTTCGTCTCCAAACACGCAGTCAGTCCACACAGTTATTTTAGGATATAAACTCAAACTCTGTGGTATTTCTTTGTAAAATCTGAATTTCTACTCCCATCTATTCACCTGTCCCCCTCCTAAATAGTTTTTAAAAGGATAACATGCTCGACAAATGAGTGAAGCAAAGGGTATGAATTTGCAATAATCAATATTTAGATTTATCAGATGCGATCAAAGGAGCGGCACAATGTGCACAACAGACACACTATCCAAGATAAAAATAGACAGGAAAGAACAAATATTTTCACAATAAAATGCTTAGAACAAATTTTAAATTTACATACATTTTTAATAAAGCGTCAAAAAAGCAAAACGTTTACTAATCCCAGTATTCAACTAAAGGGATTTTTCATATTAAACTGTTGCTCAGATTTATGCTGCCGATACATGTCAGAGGCTGAGTGATTTTTAAACATAAAAGCATCCAGATTTCAACTGAATTTCTACAATTTATTTTTCATGCACTAAAACTAGGCCTTCACAGTAGTCGCTGATTTGCATATTCTGTGTGAAAACTGGATAATACAAGTCAAACTATGGCACAGCAATTTCATGGTGTGTGTGTGTCTGTTCAAACACACTGTGTGGCGGTGTGGGTGTGGCGTTACACCTCGTGTGGCACTGGGCAGCCAAGATAAGAGCTGATCCTATCCATGTCTCCCTTTTGCAGCGCCCGCCTGCCCACCCACACAACACACACACACACACAAAGCCACACAAACACCCAACACAGTATCCAGCATGCCATTGTAATCTGGTTTTACAATCCCGATGCCCTGTGCATAAACATGCTCTCTCACGTACACAGTCAGAGCCACAAACACAAAGAGGAGCCAGCTAAATCCATATTTCTCATTCTGTATCCTGGCATGTGACCTCAAAGTGTACAAAGTCCAACGAGGTTCTCAGAGTGAAACCAGCTGCAGGCCCAAAGCAGCACCGTTCAAGTCACTCGTTCACACAGATATCAACCTGAAAATATCAGCTCTGCTGCTGCTGGAATACAAATCTGAGACTAGCTAACTGGTTTCTGACACCGAGGTAATCTGAAAAGCATGAGGAGACTGTAAAACACAGCTTAGAGAAGAGAAGAGAAGAGAAGAGAAGAGAAGAGAAGAGAAGAGAAGAGAAGAGAAGAGAAGAGAAGAGAAGAGAAGAGAAGAGAAGAGAAGAGAAGAGAAGAGAAGAGAAGAGAAGAGAAGAGAAGAGAAGAACTTACCTTCCTCCTTTGTGAGAAAGACAGTTAACCTCTGATACAAACACACAAACTCTCCAAGACTTTCACTGCAACACACACACACATACACACACACACACACACACACACACACACACACACACACACACACACACACACACACACACACACACACTTTGATGTGATCGGCCACCCCGATAGTGAGCCAGAGCCGTCTCTCTCTAAGCCTCTAACAAAGTTTGGTGTGCACCGACCAAAACTGAGGGGACAAAAAGACGAAGAGGAGAACTGGGGGGCCGCAGCAGAAAGAGAAAAAAAAGTGTGACCACTGAGTGAAGTTTAACCACTTACAATTCAAGTTTAGCTTCAGCTCACCCCGCCTACACCCAGGACTCTTTCACAGGGATGCACACACACCTTTAACGGGTGGGAGAAGCAGTGAGATGGATTGTGGGACGCCCTGTTTTCCGTCTCTTGTTCCATCTGGTCGCTGCTGCGTAGCTGCTGGACATGCAGGCGGCCCCAACTTAAAGCCTTCTTTGCTACTATTTTTTGCCAGGTGATAGTCCAATGAGTCGTGTGACCATGTGTGTCAATGTGTTTGATATTAAAAAAAAAAAATATATATATATATATATATATATATATATATATATATATATATATATATATATATATATATATATATATATATATATATATATATATATATATATATATATATATATCAGACTGGGAGGAAATAAAGATAAGATGGTAAAAGTGTGTGGACAGGTGCCAGTATGGGAGACAGATACAGGAAGAAAGGCGAGAAGGACAGACTAAGTGTAGTGAATGTGATTTGTTGATGGTGCTGAGATGGGCTTTAGGCATACAAATTCTATTAGTCACTGTTGTGCAAATCCGTCACTATGACATGCATGCAAAAGTCAACTCACAACATGGAAAATAAAACTCAAAACAGAAATCACTCGTTTGGATCTCTGACTTAAAGCGGCACTCTGGAGCATTTTTCTCTGTATCAAAGTTTTCTAAATGTTTTAAATGATATTTCAGGTCTAAACTATGATCTATGGGTTGAGTTCCACAACATCTGTCATTCTGATGAAGACCCTCCTTCCTCCTAGAGACCCCTTTCCATTATTTCTTGCCGCCGACATTTTTCAGCCAATGAAATTCAAATTTCTGCATTGTCTGAACATGCACGCGCATCGACCAAACCTGTACCAGTAGGGGGCGCTGTCGTACAGGACGCTCCGTGTGTTTCTCTGCCGTCTCAGCCGTTCACTGAGGACTCACGGCTCATTTCTACTAAAAACCTACCCATTCTCCAGCTAAAGATGGATTTATTTTTATTTTTAAACCTTTCACCTCACAGAATGGCAAGGCTTGACAGGATTATGCGTTTATTTTGGTCAGAAAGTTCATCCAGGGCCGAGTCAAGTTCAGCTTCAGAGTCCAGCAGCAGCTCTCTGCTAACAGAGCTAATATCAGAAGCAGCAGGGACAGAGAGGGCTCATCAGACCCTCGTAGTATTGTTGGAATAAGATTGTGAACTGTGAGTGATTAAACCCTACACATTGAGCTGTACAGTTCATGTCCGAAGTATATGCGCCGCGTGCACGCGCGACCGGACGCGCGTGTCGAGATGTTTTGAGGAGGAGCCTTTGGACACTAGATTCAAAAACTGCTCTCCTGATGAAATCCTCCGGAGTGCCGCTTTAAGAGTTATTATAGTCATAAAAAATCCATAAATGAGCAAACTAAAACTGTCTTCTCTCCAAAACATGTTTTTGTGGAAAAAAAAAGTTTATGAAAATAATTTTTAAATCATAAAATCCTGCTTAGAAACAGTATTCACTCACAGAGGTAGAAAGTAGGACTTATCTGAACCGTGTCCAAACATCGCACCACATGTAGCCAATATCCAACATATACTTCAATCTGAATACTGTCCATACTGTTTTTAGAGTTAGTACACATGAAATTGAGCCCCTTTTTGATGAATTGAGCCTCTTTAACAACTGTTGTTCATTATTGTCATTTATTTAACTCATTAACATTCTGGTACACCATTTATTAGTGAATATCTTAGTCCTAATATCTTACTAAAGCGTGCAAAGCTAAAGGCACGATGACTGGGGCTGTGGTTGACACTGAGCAAATCTTGAATTAATCTTTACCGTGTACATTTTAAATATATCACAACTGTTGTATATTCATATGCAGTTTGTTGGTGTTTTATCTTTTCTCCCTGTTTTGTTTGTTTGTCTAGAAGCGGGTTCTTCATGTCTCTTGTACTCTTCTCTTTTTCTGTTTACTTTCTCCCCCACCCTTCTTTCTGTACCCTTCTTCTTTTCAGTCTCCGTGTCCATTGGGATTAAAATCAAACCATAAAAAAAAACAATTCTAATAAAGGTATTTTTTTTATTTATATTTAAATACAAGTCAGGTGGCGCATGATAGCAGTAGCTCACCTGGAACAGCAAATCTGTTGGGCTCGTTCCTGGCACTCAGACATCTATTCTGTTTGCTATACAGCCGGACAGGACACGGGAAAAAAAAAAAGAAAAATCTACAAAATATAAAGTCAAACATCGTCTTTACTATACAATTCATTATAATGTTTTGTGCCCATTTAAAGGTAGGAAATGGTCTCTGAATATTTGAATAATCTTTAAAATATTCAAATTTGAAGAATTAATACGACTTGTGTTTTGAGAAGAGGCTGTTCTTGTTCCAGTATAACTAACTGGATCACTAGGTGGCAGCAAGGAGACAAAAAGATGCTATTTCAGTCAAAAGCGCATTTTTCAACACATCTGCCTAAAAACTTAATTTTGACATGATCTTGTAATTCCAACATTTTATTTTGAAATTTTTATAAAAGAGAAACTACTGCCGTGGGTCAGCTACATGTGGACATTCTTCTGAATCTAATGGACAGGATAGCAGAATTAATAAAAACTAACTGTTCCTTCTGAGGTTGATCCTGCTGCAGGACTGGTGAGAAAATTTATTCCATCATCACAACCATAAGTTCAGTTGGTTTTCAAGCAAAAACATGAAACAGACACGAGGCATAAATATAGAGCTCTCGTTAAGATGACAGTGATAAACTAATGATGTGATAAAAATTAAACAATTTATTTCTATGGAAGAAATGTTTTGTTGACTCGATATGCTAACATTTGTGTTTATGTGGGTGAATGTATACGATTTTAACTATTATTGTCCATCCCTATCCTAAAATAACAAAAACGTTAAAAAGAGGAACATTTCTCATTGCATGTGGTTAACTCCATCACTTCTCTTAGATTCCCCAACACATAAAAGGTTGACACAACCATTACACACCTCTTATGTTTGTAACAACTCTTTAGATGAGATTAATAGAAATGCCACATTCTCATCATATGTTCATTAACATGTCTCATGACGTTCTGCTGACCTATTGTTTTCTAGTGACATTTATGAAACAGGTTCACTCTTTATGAAACCAAACAGCTATTCATCACTGCACACATTTTGATTTTAAACCAAACGCTGAAGAAAAAGGTTCATAACAGCAGCATAACACCTAGAGACAAAAACAACTATTCCTTCTATATGTTTTAATATTCAATATAAATTTCATAACAGCACTAAATATGAAGTGTGCTTTAGGAAAATATTAAATTGTCCCAAAGATGAACCTTTTGTTGTGTAGTGCCTCCTGTTGTGAGCATACCAAAGCTTACAGGCAGGTATCCGCAAACTTTAAACAAAACAAAAATGATAATAGGATTTATTTTGAGAACTTCTAAATACTTTACTGGTATTTATTAGACAATATTTGAGTGGATTACTACACTGATTAATACAGATTTGTAAACTTGAATTTCTTATTGCAGCAAGACAAAACTACAGTGTGCATGCTCATGGCTATAGAAAAGGAAAACTACAGCACACATACTTCACTAGATGCACAAACAAATCTGTTTGGGTAAGTCATAGCTGACTTGTCTTTTAAGGAAAATTCTAATAATTAAAAAAAACATTTTTTTTTTTCAGGTGGGGTGAAGACACATTAAACCCAAGAGCAGCTTTGAATTAGCCAGGAGAAAAGAATCGGGGCACAGTTCGAGACTACTGAGGCTCGTCCCTTAATTTCCTTGCCTTTATTTCCTTCTTTTTTTTTTGGACAAAGCCCTCCCCCATTCCTCTGACTTTAAGACTTTTTCTACACCACACCCATGACCCCCAATGTGCAGACATGAGGTCAAGCTCCAAAGATCACAGAGAGAAGCCAGACGAAAGACAGAGACCTAAAATCCTCCTTTCCTCCCAAAACCAGGCCAAAAACCTCAAGCCATCCCACCAGCTCCAGACCCCCTCCTTTAGCGTGGTTGTGTGTGGAGGAGGCAGTGAGCACTCTTGCAGAAACATCAGCCCAGGGAAATTCAAATGAGGAAGAAATAGTGAGGGAGACAGAGAGAAAGGGAGAGCGGGGAGCACAATAGTGAGAAAATAGGATAAAAGAATGAGATGGGAGAGCGTTAGGTAGGAGGGAGGAGGAGGGAGCTGGAGAGGTTGCTGAGGCTGCAGGTTAAGATAATGTGTAGATCTGAAGAGATTTGCAGGGAACATTTTTATTCCGTTTCTGATTACTCCCATCTCTCCCTACCAACCTCCCTCTCTTGTGTTTGTTTGTTTTTGGCATTAACGTTACGACTGTTGGCCTCCACGTGGATGTACACATGCATGTTGATTAGACCTGGAACACTTTAGAAACACAAATATTCACAGACACACACACACACACACACAGAGGCATACTTAAAGATGCATCAGAGAGGTGAGCGGCTGGGCAGACAGTGCCAGAAATGCTAAGAGCTTACAAGTTTGTAAACATGCCGACACAGATGGTACACATACAAACATGCATTCACACAGATTGTTCACAGGCAGGATATTGCTGCTGTACCTGCTCCTTATCAATGTGCAGCAGGTAGACTAAATTAGGGCTGGGGGAAACCGATTATTTTTAAAACGATTATTCGGGCGATTATTTTATCGAATAGTCGACTATTCTAATGGATAATTAGACGATTATTCTAACGATTATTTTTCTGTTGCACGATTAATAAAAACCATAAAATTTCAAATAAATACCCCCCCGCCCCCAAAAAATGTAATAAATGACTTAAATGTACAACTGTTTTCCAAAGCCAAACATCTTCTGCTTCAAACAGAATCAAAGCAGTGTTCTACAACATGGAAGAGCTGTCAGTATTTACTCTTTTACAGAACAATAACTCTAGTTTAAAGGTTTGGAAAAAATATTAAGTTGTAGTACTAAATAAAACACTGTGAGGTGCACAGTATGGACATTCCTGAGTGTTTAAGACAAAATAAAGTGACAGTTTCTAAGGAAGAGCTGCAGTTTGACATAAATCTCTTGTTTTAAAGATTTAAAAACTGCAGAGCAAAAACAAACACTGTGCAGTTCACAGCAGACATTCCTGAGTGTTAGTTAAACTATTTCATCGTCTCAATATGAAACTGAACTGCTGTTCTGTTAGTGTGTGCAGTATAGTACTGTGTTCCTCCCTCATCACCTCCTCTGTATTACACTCTGAATCGCTGTAGAACAGGAGGAGTCATTATATTTATATTTGGCTAAAGAAACTACTTATTATTTAGGTTATTATCTGGGTTATTTATGCATTGGTATTTAACGTGAGTCTCTGAAAACAACTGAAGTTAAAGGAAGACTAACTTCTAGTCATCGACAGATAAATGTGGTTTTAGTGTTAATATTGTTGAAGCCACAGCTGTTGACAGTTAGACTGAGAAACACAGCTAGACGAGCGGCGCGCGCTCCCGTGGCGACAGGCGCGAGCACCGCTGACCGGACGGTCGCCTCCTCCGCTCCGAACCGAACCAAGAACCGAACCTCATGGTGAGGTCCAGTTAGGGCAGGGGGCGAGCCAGGTGTCGCGCTAACCGCGGGCCCTTGTAGCTCCTCAGGAGCGCTCCAGTGTCTCCTTGGCTGCCCCCCCTCCCCAGGACCAGGTTCTGGGTTTTTCCGGTCTGAACGGATCTGGGTCTGGACCTCCATTTGGTGATGCCTGCAGAGGAACATGTTGCTCTTTGGTGAGGCTAGCTTTTTTTTTTTTTTTGCTTACAATCGTCCCTGTTGCTGAGAATAAACGTTCAGAAGGTCCATGTAGGATTTTACCACAGCAGCAGCAGCAGTCAGGGCAGTGAGTCTCTCTTCATTCTCCTTCCACCACTGGAGCGGGTTTCTGTCCTTTGCTGCTTTAAAGTATTCCTAAAACTTTGAGGTAGAGCGGCGGGTTGTGTTCTGGAGACATGTAGAGCTTGGGAGTGCAAGCTGCTGAACCTGAAAGCTGTTAGAGATGGAGTTCTGTTCTCCATGCGGCTTTGTTTTGGTTCCCCGCGTGCGTGTGGTGCGCGCGCGCGACGCGTCGACTTCCGGATTTGACGTCGACGTTTTTTTTAAATCGATTCGTCGACATCATTGACGAATCGCTCCAGCTCTAGACTAAATGTTCTCAATTTATTTAGGTCATACTAAATTACTCACTGGTTTCATTCTCCACGTTACACACACTCAAATGTACAAACAAAACCTTCAAATGTGAAAACATTGCTCAACAAATCCAGAATAGAAAGTAAACACACCTGAGCTGCTGTCAGACCCTCCTTCCAGGTTGATTGAGATGGACTGGTCTCCATCCTGTATTCCTTGACCCAGGATCATCCAGTTCTCTAGATCATCAGAATCCTCTGAACCTGATGAATCGAAGTCGGATTTGGATTCAGAAGCTTCTGAGCTGCTGGAAATCAGCATCTCTGGAACACTTTTTTTCCTTCTCTGGATTTCCTACACAATTAAACAATCACACATTAGGTCAATAAAAACTGTTTACTTACTAACTGATCAAACTATAAACAACATGCAAGTAAAAAGTGACAAAAAGCACTAGTGATCTTGTGTAGTGAAGTTGGTAATCGTTCAATCACAACAATCAGTTAACTGGAATGAAACACTTATTTAAAAGAATGTATAAATATCACATTTTTAAACTGAGTTCAGGTATTTGCATGTTAGTACTTGCTATTTCAAACTACTGATAAGTGTACCTATAAAAACGATTACACTTTTCTCTAGTGTAACTGTAAACCTAAATCATGGATAGGAAAGGTTTTGGTACAATAGGGAAAATAAAGGTCAAATGCTAATTTAACAGTATGACACTGACTATTAGATGGCAGATAATAACACATTTTAGTTTAATTTTTAATTAACGACTTCAAACATTCCTCTCTGTCATCACTAAATTCTGAACTAAAGAAAATTGCAAATGATTGACTCAATAACTGGGAGCAAACTTAAGAGACTACAAACACTCAAACGATCCCACTGAAACATTTCTAATGGATGCTACTTTGTACAATGGTGGAAATAAAAACATCTCAGGGAAACATTCCTTCATGGCCCTCTTATTTATCCAATCTTCTCTCTACAGCAACCACCTTACTAAAAATTCCTTCAGCACAAAGTAGCCATAATAAGTTTGACTTACATTGACCTTGTCCTACAGGCCACATGTTAAACAGAATGTTTGATCAACTCCACAATGGTTTCTCTCTTTTGGGCTAGAAAATATTACATTAAATTAAGATGTTTAAAAACACGTGTTTCCTTTAATTAATTTGATGTCGAATTGATGTAAAATGGAAAGTAAATAAAATGGGAACCACAGACACAAAACCTCTCAGTAAGGTGAATCCTAAATGACTCTTGAAATCAGGGTAAATGAATTTATACACAAATAGTCATAGGTTGTTTCAAAGTGCACAATATATGTCACAACTGCTTGCCATACTTCTAGCGTTGCGTAGATCAGGCCAGGGGAAATGTTTTCCCACTGCTGAGCTGATTAGAAAGTCAGATCTTTAAGCCTGTGTTGTTCTGAAGCAACTGTTCATGCGGTTTGATGTAGAGAGCTTTCACTTCATCTGCTGGTTTTCTGTGGTGGCTGTTAGTAAACTGATCATGTCCTTCCATGTACCAGTGCCAAACATCTTCTAGATTTCGTCCCTCCTCTTAAGTTAACAACTTTTCTGAACATACATTGCAGCCTACTTTACTTTTGTCACCATTGTTCACTTTGAAATACTTCCACATGGCTGACACTTGTCCTCCTCCACCACCTGTCAGCTGAATCACGCTGTCAGAGTACAGCAGCAGGTCGGTCTGCTGATTTAGCTGCTACACCTGCAGCATGGTTCTATTTCAGATCATTGTGGATTTTGGGTAACTTTTGGTGACATCGTCACGTCAGTAAAATAATTCTGGATAAAAGGAAATACTTGCACAATGCTCATCTATGGAGACATTAATAATAATACTCTTCATTATTCCCTTAGGAAAATTGTTACTCTACTTTTGATCTATCCTCATTTGAAGAGCAGTGGGCTGCTATTCTAGATGGCACCCAGGAGGAAGATTGGGGGTTCAGTATTTTGACCAGGGATACTTCGACACCTGGTCTGCAGGAACAGGGGATCAAACCTCCGACCTTCCAATCAGTGGATGACCATCCATAACCACTGATCCACAGCCACCCCCGTCATTCCCTTACTCTATGGGACATCACGATGAGGAACATGTCAAGTAGGACAAGTTCTCCTCCCCACAGTTTTTAAACAGACTTGCAGTTAAAAGTCACAGCAAAAACCAGAACTAAAGATAAAGATCTGCAGTCCTGTGATGGTGGAGGGTGATGATGTTGATTAATGTCAAGTCCAGGTATAAAATATTACCTCTAGGGATGGGAATTGATAAGATTTTTACGATTCCGATTCCATTTTCGATTCTGTATAACGATTCAATTCTTTATCGATTCTCTTATCGATTCTCATTTGAAAAAAGAGAACAAACAGATCTATTAGCTTAAAGCTGGTTTATATCTTATCTTTGAGTCAGATACAAGTTTAGAAGTAAGATGATGACCTTGTACATCCAACAGTGAAGTCTTAAGAAAACCAGAGCCTAAGGTCACAGGGTGCCCAGAAAAAAAAGTTTCTTAGTATAAAATAATAATAAAATATTATTTTGTAGAAATAACATAAAATACAACATAAATTATTCTGTGCAATTCCACAAGAATGTAACATTTCAACTCTCTTTTTAAAAAGGATATGAGCTGAACACACAAAGTTACATCAACTAGCAACAAATACAACTCAAGTCAAGTTTAATGGAACTGTGCATTGTGCAATTTTGCAACCATCAAC
This sequence comes from Callopanchax toddi, assembly GCA_006937965.1. Taxonomy (NCBI): domain Eukaryota; kingdom Metazoa; phylum Chordata; class Actinopteri; order Cyprinodontiformes; family Nothobranchiidae; genus Callopanchax; species Callopanchax toddi. The sequence goes on from SSNR01000117.1 coordinate 1,718,444, forward strand.
TATGGAAAATTAACAATTCTTCTGCAGAAAAATGAGCATATCTGCTTTTTCAGGAAGGATACGTGATCTTTCTGGACTTATTGTGTCTCCAGCTGTGGAGAACACCCTCTCAGACAGGTAGGGCTGTGCGTTATGACAAAATATTTCATCTGGACGATAGAAAATGTCTACTGTCAGATAAAAAGCTCTATCGTTTAAGCCACGATAGAAGTTTTACAGCATAATGCACTTTACGGGATGTTCATGAACGCACCGCGCAGCAACACATAAACAAACATGGAGGCAGACGGTAGTGGACGCGTTTTAGACCAGAGTCAACAGGATAACCAGCTAACTCAAACCGAGGAGCTTGTAACTAAAAGAGGGAAAACTTCTGTCTCATGGATGTGGTTTAAATATAAACAGACCGACGTGGACCAGACAGCAGCTGTTTGTAAAGTTTGCCGGCTCCCGGTCCCAACAACGGACTCCGACGCCACTAATATATTTTATCACCTGCACAAAAACCAAGTCGAAGAATACAGAGACAGTCAAAGAGCAAAAGCTGCAAGAGCAGCGTCGAGTGTTGGAGTAAGAGCTCAGAATAAACTCCAGACGCTGATCAGGTTTTTACCCGCAGCACGTCATGTAGCGTCTAGCTGAGCGGGATGGAAGGAAGGAGGAGGTTACTGCTGCTGTTACCAGGTACATCTACAAAGATATGGCTCTAATCTACACGGTGGAGAAACGTGAGTTTAGTGACTCGTGGTGACGTAGTCGCGCCGACTGGAATTTATTTTATTTTATTTTTTGCACCGACTGGAATCGATAAGGGAATCGTTAGCAAAAATGGCAAACGATTCCAAGGAATTGAAACACTGGGAACCGGTTCTCATTAAGAACCGGTTTTCGATTCCCATCCCTAATTACCTCCTAACACTTCAACGTGGTCATTCCTGTACTTTATGAGACAACACAATGATAAATAATCAGAATGATGAATGGACCTCCAGAACCACTTTGAGTTCTCCCAACTCAAACATTGCATTACCATGGGAGTTAAAACACATTGTTTGGCAGATCCATCTGCTCAATGAGAGTGTTGCCTTCACCAGACCTGGTGTGTCTAAACTGTAACGGAGAGACTTCTGGTTAATGTTTAAACTCTTACATCGCTCATAGCTGAGCCACTGTAAAATTCAAGCAACATTTATTCCTTTCCAGAGGCAGCAAACACAGGGAACATGAAAAAAGTTACGTCGAACATCTTAGCACACGCATCTCTGTCTTAATGTTAATCAGCTGAGGGCTGCACACTTGTCTGCATGTGAAATTCAAACAACATGCCAGAGCAGTCCTGCAACTTGTGCAAGGAAATTAAGAACCCTCAAGAACATCTAGACATTTTGGAAATTCACAATGCAATTTGTCATCAACAATTGCAGAATAGTGAGATACTGGCTTTAACTCTCCTCACAGCTTATTCGTACACTCTGCAAACATCAAACAGTATGTTTATCACAGGCCTGTTTCAGAGTGTGGTCTGTAGTTCCCTTTAAGATAAAGTCATACTAGCCCCCTTTATTCTTTCAGATTTCAACTGATAATAGAATAACTTATTTGCTTTATGACTGACATTAACCCTAAACTAGAGGGATATACTGTAACTTAAGACACACAATATCTCACGCTTTCTTCTACCTGCTGAGCTGGAGTTGAAGTTATCATCTGGCACAAGTCTCGACCCTTCATGGCACAGACACCCTCTTCATCAGAAGCATCACTCTCAGAGATGGTGATGACATCAGGGCTGGAGTCAATCACAATAAACTCCTCAACCACAGATGGTGATGAAAACTTCTGATCTTTGAGGTCAGTTTTCTTTGTCTTTTGCTTCTTGATTTTCTTTTTCTTCAGGTGTTGCTGGGAACTATGATCAACAGCTGATGAAGTCTTACTGTCTTTGGTGTATTCCAGTTCCCTATCACCATCTCTGGGCTTCTCTATCAGTTGGTGGTTCTCCAAAGCCTTTTCATCTTTCTCTTCTTCATCCTCCAGCTCCTCCATCTCTGCTGCGTTGGAGGAGTAGTGTAGCTGGCTGTAGAGGTGGAACTCCAGCTCACTGTTGTCCTCTGACACTTCAGAGTCACCCACATCCTCTTGATAGAGATCATCCTCTAACCTCTCACGGTCCTGGATGGCACTATACATCCCTCCAAAGACAACACACATCCACACAAACGCTCACATCTGAGGCATCTGTGACATCCAGTGGCTGACTGCAACAGTAAGAACATACAAAACTGAAATATTACAGCCATCACAGTCACAACATTCTTAATATAGCACAATACTTTTAAAAGAAATAAAAACAAAAAGGTTTTGGTGAAATAATGTTAGATGCGCCATGAGAAACATTAAGCTAACAGACATCACGAATGAAAACCACTTTCCCACAGTGATGACACAGTTGATATTGCAAAATGTTTGCTAAAAAAACAGCTAAAAATGTCTGTTAAAGTTCTCATAACATTTAAGTGTACATCTCATCATAGCTGTTCACAATTTAAAAGATCTTAAAATGTTTTTTTTCCCAAAGAGAAACAAAAAAAAAAGCCCAAAATCCTTTTTTTTTAACAACAAAACAAGGTAGACACAGTTAGGAAGCTGAGAGTCCTTCAAGATGTGGTTTATTTTAAGCATTTTAAACATGTTATATATTTTCTTTGTGTGTTTAAACGTAACTACAGTAACATTCAATGCAGTTCCTCTCTCGGCTGCAACTGTCGGTAGCAAACTGTGAGCGATATTCACAAGAGAGTGTTTCCCAAATTGTCTCTTGAAGAGGCTCTGATTTATCTCACACAAGTCTCATCGCCTGACTCTCGTGTTGTGTGAAATTTGAACATTTTTAAAGAAAAAAAAATTGTGACAAACATATGAGAAAAATTGGTTGGAGACTAAACAGAATAAATGACAGTACAGTCACAGTTTGCTCCACGAGATCTAACCATATTAAAAATGTCTAATAAAAGGGTCGTATGTACCAATTCTGTTTGAATGACAAAAATTGCATTCTTCCTTGGAATTTTGTGTTTCCATCTAATTACCAACAGTCAGATAACGGTAAGACACAGGGTATAGATTCTGATCAAGGGAAAGAGTTAGAGTTATATTTTTAAAATCAGATAAATAGCCTAATTCATAATAAAAGAAGGTTTCAGTTGACTTGGTTTTATGCCACAATTGAGTGTTTTGGGGTAATTTTTGTCAAAATGTAAAAGCATCAACCTACTCGTTACTGTTAATCATTGTAGCTTTAGAGAAGTAATCCACTGCAGCAGTGATTTTACCATATGTTAACACATTTTAAATTGTGGACTTTTTTGAGTGGTGCCTTCAAATGCTGAACAAAACTACATCACCTCACATTTAGTCAGAAGCTTGATATATTTTTCAAGAACCTTGTGAATTTTTAAAAAATGAACACTAAAAGTATAATTTGGAACACAAAACAGGTAGTTACAGTAAAGTGTACTGCAGCTGGAGAAATCTTTTATTTCTGTATATTTGAAACAAGAAAACACACCGATATCAGAATAAATGCTTTCTGTTGTGATATTAGTAATACTCAATATCTCTCCAGAGTCCATGTTACTTTTTGTTTTAGTTTTACTTTCTTCAGTGGTCTTTATCTCAACCATCTACAGAACATAAGAACTACAATGAGCTCAGGCCAGCATCAATTACTAGATACTTACTTTTTGTTCTGAAAAGCAGAAGATCTTGTTAAGAAAGTTGAGAGAGCATGAATCATCTGGACTAAGACTTGAACCTGGTGTCTTTTCCATCAGGACTGTGTTGATAGGAAACAGTAGTGGACCAATGCTTATCACCTGTCAGGTGCTGATTTCAACAAACTCTAAAGACAAAACTCTGCTTTGAACAACTGTGTCAGAAACTGTTAAATCTTCTACTCACTGCACTCTATGAAACACTGTGCTGTTAATTTTCTAAATCCCTGTCACACACATATATATATACACACACACACACACACACACACACACACACACACACACAGAGGACATGGAAGGAGCACCGGCCCATTGCTCTGTCCAGTCCTGCGTGTCTGTGCCATGATGGCTGGAGATGATTGGCCCCCAGGCCGTGCACACTGCATAAACGCCACGCTACATGGTCACAAGCCGGCCACCAGGGATTAGAGGGACAGAAAGTAGAGTCTTAGCGCCTGGTGAGGGGCAACAGTTATGTGTTCAAACTATGGCAGCATACAGGAACAAGGAGGTGACAAATGGCCACTGGTGTTTTACTGAGGTGTGATTTGATGTAGTACGGTATATTTAAAGCACCAGAACAATGACTGATTTTACATAATCTGTCTAATTAAAGCGCCACTCTGTCTGGACTCTACACATCTAACACTGCTGTTATCACGGACAGATGACCACTCTTTTTTACAAGAATATGGTAAAGGGTTCCACATATTTTGAAATGGGGAAAATAATAGCACAGCTGTTATACAACATAAAAACAGGCATATTAAAAGTGAACGATTAACATTATTCCTGAATCAAAAAACTGAAATAAACGTTTAAATTTACAGGCACCAGATCTGATGTGCTGGGATGAAAACATAACACTGGGGTGGGAAAATCTCTAGCACAAAAGCCCGGTCTCCTCCAACCGAAGCCTTTATGTCTCTTAGTTCTATCAAAATTCTAGCACACCCTTTAAAAAAGGCTAAAACAATCTGCTGTAGCTGCTAAGAATTTTAACATTAAAGATAAAGTTATAGGTGGGTTTCATGCAACTTCCTACAGTTTACTGAAGATGCACACCAACACCCAGTTTAGATGACAAAGTTCTGAAGCACACAGTGTGTTGTGTGTGTGTTGTTCTGCAGCACAAAGAAGAAAGAGAAAAATGTGGATTTATCACAACTGAATCCCTCATCCCAAAATTCACCAATAGCATCACTATGTTGATTATAGTGCAACTCTATTTTATAATGTTGAGAAACAATATTCATTTAGAATAAAATGCCATGACATTATAATGTGTGACCTGTCCAGGGTGTCCCCCGCCTCTCGCCCCTTGACTGCTGGAGATAGGCACCAGCTCCCCCGCGACCCTCTGTGGAGGACTAAGCGGTTTCAGAAGATGGATGGATGGATGGATTATACTGTGTATTTATACACTACAGTTCTGCTTATATCAGATTGTCATTACACAATTATCAAGGACAAAAAAAAAACTAGCAATAAGCATCAACTCCAAAATGTGATTATCTAAAATAAAACTCTGCCAAATTTTCAACTTTATTTTTGTCCTGACAAATACGTTACAGTGTAAATAAAGAGTAATTTGTATCTAAAAGTTATGAAATGCCAAAACACTTCCCACACAGGGTGAAGCATGCTCTTTATGTCAGTACATGAATAATTACACAACACTACAAAAGGCTCGAACGGTTCATTCAAACGCGAGTAAATGTTAGAGTTTAGAATCATTTCTTTATTGATACAACTTTTTGAACAAGTTTAGTATGTTCTGGCTGCTCTGGAAGCTGTTATGTTAGCTGACTGCTTACAAGACTGCTTACAAGATGTTTGTGTCACTGATTTAAGATGAAATAAATAACTGGTTTATTTGAAGGCACTGAATTTACGTGTATTGTTTAGGCCAAAAAGAACTACAGAATAAACATAGTGGCTAAACTACATGCAAAACAAAATAAATCTTTAGAATTAGCTAGTATCATCTCTGACTATTGTTAGCATGAACTGGTTAACAAGCTAGCAGGCTGATTCACCAACAAAACTGCTATTCATTAAACTACTATTACGCACATTAAATAAAAATCACCAAAACACACAGGAAACAGAGACTCTACCGCTGAAAGGTGACTGTGTTAGGTTACTTTTACAACTCGGCTAATGCTATTAGCACGTGTGCCTGCTGACTGCACGTGTCTACATGAAACCGGTCGGATGTAAACAATAAGGCACTTCGAGCTAAACACACGCGAAATAAAAGAAAAACGTGGAGCTGAAGTAACTGAAATCAGACTATCTTATCTGCATGTATCGTATTTAGAGTCATTAGGAACAAACTCACCTTTATCAATAAAATAAAGGCTTCAGAGCTGCTTATCTGCTTCCAGTCAGGAGGAGACAAACCACTTCCGGGTTTGTCCGACCTAAAAAGTTGACCGACAGTGGCGTTTCACTGCGTCCTAAGAAAGTAGTGAACCAGGTTTGCCACAACAGATTTAAACTGAATAATAATAAATACATCATAATTTGAAGAAATAGTCTAAACTGAAAAAATGAAACAAGAAATTGAAGAGTTTAAAAGTAGAAAAAATACATTTGAAGCACAGATACCACTAAGACACAAATATAATTGTATTTCAGCACCAAAGAAGGTGTTTTTTCAAAGATTATGTTGTAAAACAGCTAATAAAAAGGGGAAGGGAACGCTTGTCATACAGTAAATGTTTACCTAAAGGATGACACATCTCTCAGATCCTGTGTCAGGTTTCTACTAAATGCATTCTATATTCTTCAGACCAGGGGTCACCACCATGGTGCCCCCAGGAACCTTTCAAGGTGCCCACAGGATTTCTCCACAAGTCTATAATAAAATAAAATAAACTGCTGCCATCTTTTTAATCACAATTATATATGTATCTTAAAAATATATATTTTAAAACTACAAATTTATTTGAAAAAAACATTAATATATATTTATTATACATGAAGTTAATTTAACTCTGATCTATTCTAGTTTTAAAATACATATTGCCAGTATATCAACCTGGTAGCCCTTTGTATGGCTCAATATCCATGAAGTAGCTCTCAGCTTCACAAAGGTCAGTAATCCCTGCTTTAGACCTTACACTTCATCTTTGTCCTCAATTAGTCTGTCTTCATTTCTAACTGTACAATATGCTGTCATGGTCAGGTGAAAGGACTAAAAATCACACATACTCAACATTCACTTAAAGCAGTTGGTGTGTCAAAAACAAAACAGAACCAGTGAAAAATTGATAAATAAATCAACACAAAAAGTTGATGTCATTTTGGGCCACTACCCTTGCTAGCAAACTCTAAACACATATTTAAAATCTATAGTACAATAACAAGAGACTTACATGTTAAAAAAAAAAAAAGCTGGTACATGAAAAATACACACTGTGTACGTAAGTATCACTCATGATTAGCAATCTTTCAAATGATCAGGTAAAGAGACATCCTCTGTTCATTTAAAAGACAAACAAATTATGCTTGAACTACAAGATGTAAACATTACACTCCACAGATGAAACTATAAGGTACCTGGACAGAAAAGTTGAATTCCAAAGAAAAGTTTAAAAACCTTCAGAAAGTCTGAAAAATTATTGCTCAAGACCATTTTAGAAAATAAAAAATACAAATCTGACTCCGTCATTCTGACAAGATAAAGCAGTTTGTAAAACTGAGAGATGGTATTCCAAGAGGACACAAGGTGTCTTTTCCTTAATTCATTCATTTCATTTGTCTGTTTTTGTTTGCTGTGTAAACCTAATTGATGTGAAACTGGTTTCTGTAATACTGTAGGCTTGATCATCACATAGCGTTTGAAGATATCCATTCATCTACTGAAGCTGCTTCATCCTCAGAGAGGGACCATGGAGAGCTTGTACCTATCTCTAGCAGTGAGAGGTGGGGGACACCCTGGACAGGTCACAACCAGCCACACTCTTACTCACATCTTGGGACAATTTAGTCACCAATTAACTTAACATGCATGTTTTTGACCTGTGGGAGGAAACCACTCAGAGGAAACCCCATGCACAGGAAGAACATGTAAACTCCATAGTCTGGAGCCTAGAGTGAACCCACAATCTCTTTGCTGTGAGGCAACAGTGCTGCAGCCATAAAAAGTTAGATAATAATCTAGATAACTGCATATAAAAAATTGATCATTTTTCATTATTATTTTAAAAATAATACATTAGAAATGCAGGACTCTGGCTGTCAAAGAGGAGCAGATCTCTAATCCAAGTCCAGCTGGAGAAATTTGTTCCAGGTCAACCCACATTTCTCAACTCACTCTTTAAAACTAAAGTAGAAAATATGTCAGAAAAGAGAGAATTTTAATAACAGCTTTTCAGTCAAGCAAAATATAAACAGCATGTGGTGGATATCCATTCTGCTAAATGATTACAGTATTAGACCCTGATTATCAAATGTTCTTCTTACCAAAAACACAGTGATAGTCATCTGGGCTGCTTCACTTTCAAAGCCTTACAGCAGCTCTTATACCATTTCCTCTACACAGACCACTCTCTTTTTGATAAATACAGTACGTATTCAGTAAGGCACAAATAGTATAAAATGTCAGAAAACGTGCTTGTGTTAGTGACTCACACAGACCTTCAGGCTCATTATGTGTTGATGGGAATGTAAATCTAAATGTAAATGTAATTCAACGGCCTGCCTGTCACCATCAGTCATATTTAGAACACAAGGAATTCAACAAAATTATGCCACCCCGGTTTTCATGCAAACGGTGTCACATCCATTTTTCTCTCCATTCTGTATCATGAGAATAATGGTGAACTCTGCTGTCGCCGTCATAATGAGAGTGAGGAAATGGCGTTATGATAAGGAATTCCATCTGATCCCAGAGGTTTCTCCATGCGTGTCCCCACAGAAAAGACCATCACAAAGTTGGATTGTTGCCTCCAAAAGGTTAGACTGAACCTCATGTGACAATGCCATCGCCTCTCATGTCTGACACACACATGATATCCTGCCTCTGTTTTGTTTTCAGATCCCTCCTCTTCCCGTATTCTCCATTTTGCTCCAAATTGATGCAGGGTCGGGATGCCTCACTGCCTCAGGGAGATTGTGATGTGTCTGCCTGATTTGGGGTTCCATGCATTTGTTGGTATTTACTATCATCATTTAAAAAAATAGAAGCGAGTGTCTGAATGGAGGCATCTGGTTCAGTGGTTCATCTCCAAGCCAGTGGTGCCCAGACTAGTGGTGTGTTGAAGATGAATGGAGTGTCCAGGACCGGGATTTAAAGTCCCTCGATTTCCAATCACACATTCCAGAGGGGATGGTTCTGCCTGATGAATGATCTTTATTGAGAAGAGGGAGTTAAAAGAAGCATGTCATTGCTCTCATTTGGTGGCGTTCGTATGTTCCATCATGGCTCTGTCTTCCATTTTGCGCCAGACGCTGCAGCAACACTTTGTTCCAAATCTTTTAGCAAAACAAGGCTTTTTTTAAAGCCGCTCTCATATATTGGCATTATTTTGTGACTGATGGTCAATTGTGTGCAGGAGCGAAAAGCTCATTTCTCATCTCTCTTCTGGTTGATGAGATGTCAAATCCTGGATTAAACAAATACTATAAACTGTGTCATTTCTTACAGTTACTGGTAATATAATATACAGTTTTCAGAGCACATTAAAATGTATTTTTCCCAAATAATTTGAGCAATTATCACCAATCTGCATCAAATGGCAACATTCTAACATATATGAGAGGTTTTAAACACACAATTTCAGTTGATTTTTAAAATAAACAATCCTTTTTCTTGTGTGCTGCCGGACAGACAAAGAGAAAATGCCTGTATGGCCAACTAGTCAGATCCTTTAAGTTCTGTTACAGAATGTCTTCATTTAAACCAATCAATCAAATTTATAGACATGATGATCAATAAACCCTTTGGAAAAATAAAAGGCTTGACCTGGATCAGCTCTTCTGAAGGAAAACGGCCACTATCCCATGGTCTTCTGCCCTGACGTCTAAATCCTCCTCGGAAACATTTTTATTTCACTGCAGCACGCCTTTTTGTTTTTTATCAAATCACTTGCAGCGTGAGTTTGCTCTGTTTTCAGAAGCATTACTGTACCAACTGTAGGTATTAAATTTTCATTAATTCTAACAGGAATCAGCATCAAATAGATTTGCAGGATAAGAAAGTGGCAGTGAATTAGAGAGAGATTCGGTAGATTCTGGAGTTAATATGCCATGTAGAGCATGTATTTAATCAGGTGTAGAGCTCACAAGCTAGAAGAGACAAACAATAAAACACAAATGGTGAGGAATGAGAATTTTTAAAGGATAAGAATCACAAAACCTTTCATTTGTCCCCTGATTTCTGTGTTTAAATTACTCTCTTGACCTTTTTAGTCACGTTGTTCAGCTTCAAGTGTGGTATGCTGTTAAAATTTGATGTAATGATATAGCCAAACAGTGATAGATTTGTAATGCATTTATTAATGGGAACAAATAAACTTTTCAGTGATGAAAAAAAAATCACTTGAAAAAGTTCTGCTCATTTATTTGCAGCATCTTGATACAGACATTTCTAATGAATCAGTGGCTATAACCTTGAATGGTCATAAACTATGAAGAGATTTGTTACCATGTTTGTCTGCTTCAGAATAAACAATCTGTTAGAGAAAAAAACTGATTTTGTTTGCATGATTGTCACTTTCCCCCCACATTTGTGCTATAGCTTCACAGTCATGTGGCTTTAAAAGAACACAAGCCAGAAAAGTTGAGCACCAACAACAGGAAGCGCCTTTTTTGAAGCGTTTTACATCTTTTTCATGTGCAGCAAATCTTTACGCTTTTAAAAATCCAAATTTAATGCACTTTCAATGCAGGTGACACAAGAAAAAACCTTTTCATGAAGCGCTGTGATAAAACAATTAGTTCAGGCATCTTTTCAGGTCAAACCAAGTGACTTGCGTTTATAGGGATTACATTTGCAGACAGAATCTCAATCCACACACACACACACACAAAGAGAGAGAGGGTTACACACACACTTCATCACCACACGATGCCACAGCAGCTCTTTTTCAGCTCCTTGTATAAAACCACATTGACAGGAACCTTGTCCGCTCTTGTCCAATCGTCACGCTGAAATGTTTACCTTTACATACAAATGGCCCAGGGTCATGTTGTGTCACATAATGTTTCATGGACAAATAATGTGAAGCATTTCTCAATCCACCCTGCAGTCCTTAAGCCCCCTTCGTAGCCTCTATAGGAGCAACAACAGCCAGAGAGTGTGGCTGCAAAAAAAGGCAACCTTGTGTCGCCACAGTGAAGTGCCACTCTGAATTAAATCCAGGGGATATAGAGGTAAGCTCAGCCCGCTCTGAGGCTCTGAGTGATCGGAGGAAGGAGAAGACAACGGCATAAGCAGCAGGGACAGGTGTTTTATCAAAGCAGAGAGGTTTGTCTGTCTTAGCAGGAGGAAATGTGATGCATAATTGGATCAAAAGTAGTATTATGTCAAATCCAATGAAGTACTTGTGAAACAATGACATGGTTTATGTTCCAAATGTCAAGACACTGAGCTGGACCACAGGAAGTGTAGATTTATTAATTTAAGGGCTGCAAAAGTCTTTATACTTGCATGAAAGGTCTGAAGTTTGAGACAGAATTAAATTCAGTAATATATATATATATATATATATATATATATATATTAGGCAAATTCATGAGAGGAAGCGGAAAATGGTTTTCTGGACCTGAAACTTTATGTTCTCTGTTTATTTTCAGCCAAGTTTTGGAGAAATGCTTCAGTGATTAGAGGCTTTATTCACGCAGAAATATGAACAGTGTTGACTCTGCAGTTAATCAAAATGATGTAATGAACATTTGTGTTTAAATTATGAGCAGAATAATGAGTGATCTTTTCTATTTAATTTCCTCTTTTCTGCCCATTTCCATTATACATATTTCTCCACTGTATGTTTCAAACTGAGGGTTGCACAAATATTTCAAACTTGTAAAAGATCTATAGCACTGAGTTTGAGACATAAATGATGCAATTAATATAAGGCAATAAAATCAATTTAAGGTAAATTCATGAGAAGAGGAGAAAATCTTCCAAGGGTTTTCTGGACCTTGTGGTTTGGTTTTGGAGAAATGCTTCCAGGATTCAGTCTTTAATTTACTTCATTCTGCAGAAACATGAACAGTGTTGACTCTATATAATAAACGTGTTTGTTCTGCTTAAATTATGAGCAGAATTGCACAAAATAATTTAAATTTTAAGTTAATTTCTGTCAATTTCTGACATTTTCTTAACTTTTTACAATTTGCAGCAAATATTAAGATTTGATCTGACTAGAAAAAAGGTCTGAAATCTATATGACATGCTAGATTTACATCAGATTAACCCAAACATACTATTAAAAATGAACTATTCTAAAAACATTTTTGTGCATTTAAAGACATTCGCCTGTCCATATTTCATCCCCAGGTAAATTTGTGAGTTTATGAGTTTCCAAAAATCTTAAATTAAACATTTACTTGACCTCCTGAACCCACTGGAATCAGCTTTTTGAACTTTTGTCTTTTAGAAACGCAGCCGTCCCACAGAGCCAGCAGCCTCTCTCTGGTGTTTACGTGTTTACTTATTGTTCTAATCGTCCCTTCAGTTCTTGTGTCTCGCGCGCTAATGCGATTCTTTCCGGTTCCGCTCGGTCAGAGCTCGGGTCACCGATCCAACTGCTCCCACACATATTAATTACATTAATTAGCGCGGGGAAGGAAAACAAACAAGGGCTGATTATTATCTAAACTATGGAGAATCCTGTGCAGGGATCCTGCAGGCGGGAGTGGAAAAACACACGAGAATGAATCTGCTGAAAAGAAAAGATTAGCAGTAATAGTAAAAATGGGGTAAATCAGTTAAAACTGATTAGAATTTCAATAAAAATAATAATAATAATAATAATTTACTGTATTTTGTTAAAACATTTTTTAAAAAGAAATTTGTTATAAATTTCTTATGAAACGTATTAACTTCAATCATTTCCCCTCAACAATTTACTGTCAAATAAACTTACAAACGTGTCAATACCTTTGTAATGTTCCCTTTAATTTGGAAATAATCTAAATATGAAACTAAAGTTTAATCTTGATAAAAACCCCTTAAGTTAGCCTACTTGGTATTTTTATTTCGTTTATTTAATTTTTTTACAGCCCAGCATTTTTTCTTCTTTTTTGAAGGAGCTGACTTCTCAAAGAAACACGGTGAATAATTTGCAGATAAAACTTCCATAAACAGGAGCCACATACCGAGGACTGAGAGGCTTTTCTCCCTCCAGGCCAGCAGACTGTGGGCCAAACCGTCTCCAGCTCAAAGTGACTCCAGGCTGCAGTAATAACTTAATATGACGACGGGTAATGTTTTAAACACAATATGCTGCATTGTCTGTCTCTGTAAAAAGGTCAAATGTTCAGTAAATATGTTTTCTATGCTGTTTTAAGGCAGCTGTATTATTATTTTCTTATTAAAGCATCAAACTAATTTATTGGTGTCCGTTTCTCTGCCTGATTTTTTTCCCCTCCCGTGTTTATGTTTAGATGTTGTGGGCGCGAGCCGGAGGTCAGGGTCGTAGTGTAGCAGCGCGAGGCGACAAGCAGAGCAAAATGGGTCGCTGTCTCGCGCTTTGTTCCGCACTCAATTGTCTCGGTGCAGCGCGTGAACCCTGAGACCTGCAGCTGTCTGAAGGACAGGAACGGAGGGACATATCAGACCCAAAGGAAGAGGCGTTTTTCTTTAGAAAACCTGTATCTTAAACCTACCTGATTTAGATTTGTTTTGGTTAAACCCGTTTTTAACAGTTTGTTTTGTTATTTTTGTTGTTTGTTGTTGTTTTTGTCCTGCTGTTTTTATTGACAATAAATTCCGTTTCGTTTTATTATATATTAAATCTCTGCACGTGTTTGAATTTGTCCCTTCATAAACAGAAAGCGAGATTTTTGTGTTATCTGGCAAAAACATTCCACTTCCGGCTCAAGCTCCAGGCCATTTGTTTGATATCTGACTCACACCAAACATTAACCCCTAAAGAAAAAAAAAGTCTCCTTTCAGCTTTTGTTTATAACGCCAGCTAATCTATTATTATTATTATTATTTCTTATTTAAAATGAGTAAATCTAAACACAGTTTTAAATAAAAAATGTTTTATTTTCTATTTGTTTTGATTATAGTTCTGGTGTTCAGACAAAAAGGCCCCAGATCAGTTTGGCGGTGTTTCTCAGGCTGAGACAAGTTAAAATCATGTGGTCCAGTTCGACAATAAGACCTGATAATGACGCGGAAGAACCAAAAACAAGCACATGTGTTCAGGAAACGTCATTGTTCCGCCGGAGACTAAAGCTCTAAACAAAACCCGCGAGTATCAGTGGAATTTTTCAGTTATGAATATTTAAATGAAATGTTACGCGCGCACAGGTGTGCGAACAATCAGAGCTGAGGACCGGAACTATCCGTTTGTGTAACAAACGCTGTGCGCACCGCATGAAAGAGAAGTGCGCTCCTCTCCCTCTGCAGAGGCTGAAGCTGAACAGCTTGGTGTGAAGCACCTGCTCCATCCTCCTATCCGTGCGTAATGCGTAAAGAGCGCCGTGCGTAACAGGTGTGCGAAGCCAGAGGAGGCCCAAAAAATTATCTTTAAATTAAATTTAAAATTTTTGTAAAAGGCTGAGTGAATGCTGAGCTCCATTGCAGGAGCGACTTTGTCTTATGCTCTTGAGTTATTTTAGGAGAACGAACCCCGCGCTGGTTTTACGCATGTCATGATGTGTTCCCCACTGACCTCCAGAGCTGTCGGTGGGGTGTGCACCAGAGGAAATGAGTCTAACATGAAAGAGGAGAAGACAGAAAGAGAGTGTGTGAGGGAAAGAGAGAGAAAGAGAGTGGGTGTGTGTGGCGGGGGAGGGAAAGTTTAGTAAAGTGGAACTTGGTAACAGATGCGAGTG